>JAPFFP010028820.1:0-15831 GCA_026153255.1 Solanum medicagineum | reverse complement strand
TATCAGATACTTTTCCTTATCTAGAGGCTTTGTAGACTATGTAAATTAAAGTGGGGTCATGTCTCGTACTTTAGATATCGTGGCCCCAATAGCCTAGCCATATGCGTTTCGTTTTGGCTTGTTATCACTGTTTATTTTCTCAAAGGCATGTCAAATGTAGAAATCTTTTATAATATGTATAGAATGCGTATAGATACAGGTTGGTTCAAGCCTTATTGTCAACGGGTGCCAGTCCACCTTAATGGGACTTGGAGCGTGACACTCGTAGACTCCCCACTTCTTCTCTTCCTTAGGTTTATCCCTCGCAAGTTGTTCAACATATGTCATGAGCTAAGACAAGTTCATATTACTCACTAGCATGATGGTATGATACTCTTCAATCACCAAGTCGAACACCCCCAATACAAACTTGTTCATCCTTGATCTAGGGTCGGTAACCAAATGAGAAGCATATTTTGAGAGCTTGTTGAATTTAAGGGCATACTCCATCCTACTCACGGAACCTTGTTTGAGATTCATGAACTCCATTATCTTAGCCTCTCCCAACTCAATAGGGAACAACCGATTGAGGAAAGCAACCTTGCACTCCTCCCAAGGAATAGTATCATCATTTCTCCTCTCCAATTTCCATTGAGCAAACCAAATTTGGGCCACACCCTTGAGTTGGTAGGTCGTAACTTCTGTCTTCTCCTTCAAATTTACCCCCATGATAGATAGCACTTTACACATCTCATCGATAAACTCTTGGGGTTCTTCCTCCGCTTTCATGAAACTCTGGAGGGTTCATCCATGCGAAATTTCTCACCCTTGAGGCCGGAGTAGGAGCATGAAGAGCTTGGGCCCGTTGGTTCATTTGGTTGGTCATAGCATAGGCCAACATAGTGATGGAATTTCAGAATTCATCTTGGGCCACCGCTCCGTCTTGAGGAGCTTGAGGAGTGGGAGCGGTTGGTTGCTCCTCAGATGTACGGGCTCTCCTTGATCTTCCTCTTGGTAGAGGCATGATCTAGAAGAGCAAAAGTGCATTCATAGGGGGGAAAGCCTTATCTTTACATCTAAAGTACGACATAGATCATGAAGAAGTGAAACATTTCCTAGAACACCTCATAGCCTCCTATTCATAGTTATGGCGCGCTTCTCAACCATGAATAAGACTCTAATCGATGCAGTGTGTAGGATTTTCGAGGACCATTAGTAACCTAGTGTTTTGATACCGAGTTTGTGATGACCCAAGTCTGGGGCCTAGACATGACACGACAAATGGGAAGTCCGAAGACATCCCAAGCAAGCCTCATAGCATATCATTTACACATCCTTGGTTGCAGAAATGAAATAAGACAATAACAAGAGTCAACTATAAAAAAGGGAGGCGGGACTAAGGGAAGTCATTAGTAATCATAAATAATATAAGAAGAGTCAAGCGTCATGCCTCGGGAGGGGACCCAAGACGTGGCCAGCGCACCCACAGACTACTTCTAGTCCCCAAGCGAACCAATTGTCCTCATCACATTCATTCAGTCAATCATTTTACTAATCTGCAGAAGTTAACAGAATGTAAACGGGCACATCTATCATCTAGTTTCAAAGTAGTAGCATAATTGAAAGGCTAATAGAAAGAACTAGCTCACAACCTTAACAATCAACATCCGACTCTAGTCTATGAAGCCTCTATCACTATTATGTGGTGCCAATGATAGACACATGACTACCTCAATCAAAATAAAAGATAGGCAATTCTAAACTCCAAAAGAATAATGAAATGAATCCCCGAAGTAGGGAAGGCTCACTAATCTGCTGAACACTCGAAGGTCCTCAACAATTTGCCTGCTAATGACCTCTATCCTGCATATCTACATCATAATACAATGCAGTCTAAAAGGGGATGTTAGTACTTCGAATGTACTGGTACGTAAAATAGCTCAGTGAAATCGAAACCAAGTAGAATAATATAGAAGCAATATCAACTCAATATAGAAATCAATCAACATGTCAAATGTCTATCTAAAGAAAGAACAAAAAATAGACAAACAGCCCATCGACCTATCAACTCATCAATCAAATTAGACTCATCTCAGAAAGACTCATCTCAACTCATTTCATCACATTTTGACTCAGAGTACTCAAGGTAGGAACTTTCTAGGAGTTTCTCTTATCAGATAACAATCATTTATGAGCCAGTGATCGTACACCAATCACACTAGTGTTGCCATATTCGTCCCATACTTGCCAGATAATGAACGAATCGAAACCACATGGACAAGTCCAAACGGAGATAGCAGATAAGTCCTCTATTGATTTCAGGGACTTCTACTCAGAGGGGACCTCATCGTAAGGTGATGTGGTAGTCCTGATCCTCAGCTACACTTGGCTATGTAGTTTGACGAGTGCGAGTTGGACTAACTCTTTCTCTTTCGGTGCTCGATACTCCTCCTATGACTCAATGCTCATAAAACAATCCATCTAATCAAACTATCTCAATCCAATCATCTTAATCAGCCTCATGGAGGCTCAATCTCTCAATCAATATCATAAAGACTCTAATCATCTCATCAACCAATACCTCAGAGATTTGAACAATCATTAGGGAACAATCGAATAGACAAATCGTTAGAGTTCATTCATGGAGACTCAATGACTAACAAGTTCTATCAACTCATTATCATTCTCGCATCTCAATCTCAATCACAATCACAATCACATTCTCAATTAGGCTCTAGACTCAATCCCTATATTCTTTTATGCATGCTTTTATCCACTAACATAAAGGGGTTTTATGTAATATCTCTAGAAAATATTCAATTTAAGAAACAAGTTTATGATGATCATCAACATCTGAATAATACGTACATTTAATATGGTTTTCAAGAATATAATCAAGAAAATCATACATATAAACTCAAGAACCTTCAATCAACCATCTAAGACCATCTGTGGGGCATATGAGAAAACAATCTCATGTTTTCGTTTAGCCTTACATACGTGGGATCAAAGCTTTCCAAATCACCCTACAAGAATTCTCCAACTTTACATTCTTCTTGTCTCTCTCTCAAACCCTATCTTTCAAGTATAATCAAGAAGGACTTAGAATAGGGTTTTTTGGCCCTATTTACTCATCAAGACGTCCTAGATAGGTCGTGGTTCACGTTTAAAAAGGTGGGGAAAAGTCTTGAAAGACCCTCAAAAGATTAAAATTTTTTACTTGATGGAACAAGTTGGAATGACAGGTCCGCGATGTGGCCCTGTCGCGCACATTTGATTTTCAGAAGTTAATCCCATCGAATTACGCGACATTTGATTTTCAAAAGTTAATTCCCATCGAAAAATTGAGAAAACATATAAGTCTGGGTGCGCGTTGCATCCGTGTCACGAAGCTGTCGCATACCCTCACTATTTTGGGTCCGCGATAGGTCTGCATCGTGGCCCTGTCGCTTACTCTTACTATTTCTGGTCAAATTTGTGAAAATTAATTTTCGACTAGTTGCTGTTAAATCTTTCGAGACAATTTTCTGAATCAATTTTCCGCGCTGATCGCAAATTCGCTCTTGGATTTTCTATCCGGGCTTGGAAAGATGCGTGACCCGCACATCTTTATTCTAGGGGTATTTTGATAATTTTACCAGGTGTTACATCATCTCCCCCTTGAGATCATTCGTTCTCAAATGATGAGTAAGGGTGGATATTAAGGCACGAATAGACTCGAAGCTTATCTCAATATCCAATCTATCAATCTATCTTTCAACTCTTCATTTCTATAAAAAAATCTCTACTCCAACTTGGGAATAAACAATCAACAAGAAAACGCAATCAATTTTGTCAAGGGTACGGAATTTACCTTCAACATTCTCATCTGTTGGCACGAATAAATACGGATATTTTACGTTCATCTCTTCCTCAGCTTCCCATGTAGTCTCCTCAATGAATTGATTTCTCCACAAGACTTTAACTGAGGCTATCTCTTTGGTTCTCAATTTGCGAATCTAAATATCAAGGATTTGGACCAAAATTTCTTCGTAGGTCAAACCATCTTTCACTCCGATGCTCTCCACAGGAATTACCAAGTTAGGATCTCCCAAGCATTTCTTCAACAATGACACATGAAACACCGTATGAATACCATCTAACTCGGAAGGCAACTCTAATTCATAAGCAACCTTCCCAATCCTCTTGACAATCTAATAGGGTCCAATATAGCGTGGACTCAGTCTACCCTTCTTCCCAAATCTCATGACACCCTCCATAGTTGACACCTTCAAATCTATCCAGTCATCCACTTCGAACTCCAAATCTCTCCTCACATCGATGTAGGATTTCTGGCGACTTTGCGCAGTCTTCAATCGCTCTCTAATGATCTTAACCTTCTAGATTGCTTGATAGACAAGGTCAGGCCCAATCAACTTCGCTTCGCCAACTCGAACCACCCAATTGGTGATCCATATCTCCTCTCATATAAAGCTTCATAGGGAGCCATCTAAATACTTGCATTATAACTATTGTTATATGAAAACTCAATCAACGGTAGGTGCTCATCCCAATTTCCCTTGAAATCAAGGAAGCAGGCTCTCATCATATCTTCTAACGTCTGAAGGATTTGTGGATGGAAGGTTGTACTCAAATTTACCTTTGTACCCAAACCTTTCTGAAATGATCTCCAAAATTAGGAGATGCTCAACTTTCATATGCTGACAGTTCGGGAACATAGAAACAAATTCTGCAATATCCCATTTCATTCCACTCCACCAATAGACTTCTCTTAAATCATGGTACATTTTGGTAGAGCCAGGATGAATGGAATACCTAGTTCTATGAGCTCCCACCATGATTCTATCTCGTATACCATCAACATCTGGGACGCAAAAAATCTACTTTGGTACCTCAACACCCTATCTCCTTCTTTAGAGAAGACCATCACTTTCTATTTATGGACGGCCTCTTTCAATTGGAGTAGGACAGGATCTTGGTCTTGCTTTTCCTTCACCTCTGCCACCAAAGATGAAACAGACCCATTCTGGATATTAACCCCTCCCTCATCATTCTCCTCAAGTTGAACTCCCAATCGAGCTAGTCGATGCACTTCTTTAGCTAGGTCCTTCATTCCTTCCTCCACATGGGTTGTGCTACCTATAGACAACCTACTAAGAGCGTCAGCAACGATGTAAGCTTTACCTGGATGATAGAGAATTTTCATGTCATAATCCTTAAGAAACTCTAACTATCTTCTCTGTTGCAAGTTGAGCTCTTTTTGACTAAAGATATACTGCAAGTTCTTGTGGTCAGTGAACATATCCACATGCACTCCATACAAGTAGTGGCGCTAGATTTAGAGTGTGAACATCACCGCAGCCAACTCAAGATCATGGGTTGGATAATTCCTCTCATGAATCTTAAGTTGTCTGGAAACATAGGCTATCACCTTCCCTCTATGCATCAACACACAACCCAATCCAACTCTTGAAGTATCACAATAGATCACAAAATCTTCTGTTCCATCAGGCAAGGTTAGGACTGGTGCAGTGGTCAGCCTAGTCTTTAACTCTTTAAAACTCTTCTCACACTCATCGGACCACTGAAACTTGACCTTCTTCAGAGTCAACTTTGTCAATGGTGCGGATAGGGAAGAAAATCCCTCAACGAATTAGCGGTAGTAGCTTGCCAACCCTAAGAAACTACTTATGTCAGTTTTAGAGGTTGGTCTGGGCCAGTTCTTAACCGCTTCAATCTTTTGAACATCTACTCAAATACCATCACCAGAGATAACATGGCCTAGGAAATCCACAGATTTAAGCCAAAATTCACATTTCAAAAACATACAACTCATGGTCCTTAAGGGTTTGAAGGATGATTCTAAGGTGATTTGCATGCTCCTCCTCATCTCTTGAATACACCAAAATATCATCAATAAACACAATCATGAACATATCTAAATACTGTCTGAACACTTTGTTGATCAAGTCCACAAAAGCTGCAGGCGCATTTGTCAACCCAAAGGACATGACCAATAACTCAAAATGGTGATATATAGTCCTAAAGGTTGTCTTTGGAATGTCACATTCCGTTACTTTCAACTGACAGTAACTAGATCGGAGATCTATCTTTGAGAAACAAGAGGCACCCTGAAGTTGGTCAAACAAGTTGTCTATCCTTGGGAGAGAATATTTGTTCTTTATGGTGACCTTATTCAGTTCCCTATAGCCAATACAAATTCTGAGAGACCCATCCTTCTTTCTCATGAATAGGACAGGAGCACCCCACTGAGAAACACTCTGCCTTATGAAATCCTTCTCTAACAAATCTTTCAACTGTTCCTTCAATTCTTTCAGTTCAACGGGGGCCATCCTATAGGGTGGAATTGAGATAGGCTGGGTATCAGGAAGAACATCAATCCTCAAATCAATCTCCCTATCAGGAGGGACTCCGGGCAGATCCTCAGGAAACACTTCTAGAAACTTACTCACGATCGAACTGACTCAAGAGTTGGAGACTCAACATCATCAGATTTAACTCTTACGAGGTAGTAAATACACCCCTTAGCAATCATCTTTCTAGTTCTAAGGTATGAGATAAATTTTCCTTTAAGTGCTACGGAATCACCCTTCCACTCTATAACTGGTTCATTCAGAAATTGAAATCTAATGGTTCTGGCTCTACATTCAACAGAGGCATAACAGGCGTGAAGATAATTAATGCCAAGGATCAAATCAAAATCAGTCATATCTAACTCAATCATATCGATGGTAGTATCCCTATGATGGATGGACACTATGCAAGCTCTATAGACTCTCTCGGATAGACTCACCCACGGGAGTAGAAACATCGAAGGGTTCAAGAAGATTCTCGGGGGTTCTATCAAATCTACTGGCCACATAAGGAGTTACAAAAGATAATGTGACACCAGTATCCATCAACACATAACAATCAGTAGAAAAGACTCAAATCATACCCGTCACAATATCTGGGGAGTTCCCCTGATCATTTCGACTACCTATGGCATAAAAAGGGTCTGCATCTCCGCTTGTACCTTAAGTGGTATCTCTCTGATTCCCCTTAGCTGGTGGGGCTGGTGAAAAAGATTGAGCCTGATCAGCCTACTTTGGACAATCTCTCTGGTAGTGACCCGCTTGGCCACACTTGTAGCATACATCACTCCCCTCACGACATCTCCCCAACTGCAGTTTACCACACTGCCATATGCTGGCTTACCCAATCAACCTTGCCACACTAGCTCGGGACTGGGACCCACAGGCTCCAACATTATGGGACTTCTGATCATTTCTGACTCTATGTGCAGGTGCACTAGCAGATGATGGTGCTGAAAATCGATTTCCATTGCCTTTCTTCCCAACCTCATGGTTGGATGTTTTAGCTTTCTTGCTTCTGAACTTTTCTCTATCATGCTACCTCTCCCCATCATCTTGTTGCATGAAAGTCATCAATCTCCTAATATCCATGTCACTCACGAGCATAGATCCCCTCTCATCTCTCTTTGGCCCTCTATTCAACCCATCAACGTACATCCCCATCTTTCCCCTCATGTCAGCAACCATATCTAGAGCATAGCGGGATAATTGTGTGAACTTCAGTCCATACTCCCGTTGAGTCATAGAGCCTTGTTTTAAATTCAAGAACTCCCTCACCTTAACCTCTCTCCTCTGCCTTGGGAAGAAACCCTCTAAGAAAGCTTCCTCGAAAAAAGCCCAAGTCATCACGGAGGCATTCTCCCCTCTACTCTTCTTCCACTAGTCATACCATATTCTAGCCACCCCCTTTAGTTGATAAGCAGCCAGTTCCACTCTGTCAACATCCACCACATGCATCACTTGGAACACTTTTTGAAGGTCCTCCATATAGTTCTCAGGATCCTCAATGGATGCAGACCCTAGGAACTCAGGAAGATTCATCCTCAAGAATTCCCGGACTCTAGAACTGTCATGGGCATCCTACCGAGCCACTCCTTATCTCACAGCAGCTGTTATGACAGCCTGGGCCAAAGTTTGGATAGCCTTGCAAAGCTCTGGAGACCTCATCTTGCAGGGGTTGCACAACAGGGACAGCTCGATCCATGAGCACCTTATTTCCTTGAGGCTCAGGTGGATTGACATTTATTCAAGCGGAAAGTCCTCTACTTCTGATGGCTCTTCTGGGAGGCATGATCACAATTTTGCAACGTGCAAAGCACGAATTAGAATAGACCTTTCATAGAGTACAACTCTATAGCACGATTTAGAACATGAATGAAGGGAAACGATTCCTAATGTCCTATAGCTCCTATTTATCAAGTGTGGTTGACAACACACCTATAAATAATACTCTACTAGACACAGCTTCATATACTCCCTAGGACACTTGAACTCGTGCTCTGATACCAAGTTTGTCATGCCCCGGGAGGGGACCCAAGACGTGGTCGGCACCCAGAGACTATTTCTAGTCCCCAAGAGAACCACTTGGCCTCATCACACTCATTCAGTCAATCATTTTACTAATCAGCGAAAGTTAACAGAATGTAAACGGGCACATCTATCATCTAGTCTCAAAGTAATAAGATAATTGAAAGGCTAGTAGAATGAACTAGCTCACAACCTTAACAATCAACATCTGAATCTAGTCTATGAAGCCTCTATCACTATTATGCGGTGCCAATGATAGACCCATGGCTAACTCAATCAAAATAAAAGATAATCAATTTTAAACTCTAAAGCATGATGAAAAATAATGAAATGAATCCTCCAAAGTAGGGGAGGCTCACCAATATGCTGAACACTTGAAGGTCCTCAACGATTCACCTGCTGATGACCTCTATCCTGCGTATCTATATCATAATACGACGCAGTCCAAAAGGGGACGTCAGTACTTGGAATGTACTGGCATGTAAAATAGTTTGAGTGAAATTGAAACCAGGTCAAATAATATAGAAGCAATATCAACTCAATATAGAAATCAATCAACATGTCAAATGTGTATCTAAAGCAAGTACAAAGAGTAGACAAATGACCCATCAAATCATCAATCAAACTAGACTCATCTTAGAAAGTCTCATCTTAACTCATCTCATTACATCTCGACTCAGAGTTCTCAAGGTAGGAACTTTCTGGGAGTTTCTCTTATCAGACAACAATCACTTATGAGCCAGTGATAGCATAACAATCATGCTAATGTTGTCACGACCGTCCCATACTTGCCAGATAATGAACGAATCAAAACCACATGGACAAGTCCAAATGGAGACAGTAAATAAGTCCTCTATTGATTTCAAGGACTTCTAATAAGAGGAGACCTCATCATAAGGTGATGTGGTAGTCCTGATCCTCACCTACGTTTGGCTACGTAGTTTGATCAGTGTGTGTTGGACTAACTCTTACTCTTTCGGTGCTCGATACTCTTCCCATGACTCAATGCTCATAAAACAATCCATTTAATCAAACTATCTCGATCCAATCATCTCAATCAACCTCATGGAGGCTCAATCTCTCAATCAATCTCATAGAGACTCTAATCATTACATCAATTAACAACTCAAGGATTTGAACAATCATTAGGGAACAATCGAATAGAAAAATCGTTAGAGTTCATTTATGGAGACTCAATGACTATCAAGTTCTATCAACTCGTCATCATTCTCGCATCTCAATCTCAATCACAATTACAATCACATTCTAAATCAAGGCTCTAGACTCAATCCCTATCTTCTTTTATGTATTCTTTTAACCGTTAACATAAAGGGGTTTTAGGCAATATCTCAAGAAAGTATTCAATTCAAGAAACAAGTTTATGATGATCATCAACATGTGAAAAATACGTACATTTAATATAGTTTTCAGGAATATAATCAAGAAAATCATGCATATAGACTCAAGAACCTTCAATCAACCATCTAAGACCATCTATTGGGCACATGAGAGAACAATCTCATGTTTTCATTTAGCCTTACATACCTGGGATCAAAGTTTTCCAAATCATCCGTCAAGAATTCTCCAACCATACGTTCTTCTCGTCTCTCTCTCAAGTCCTATCTTTCAAGTATAATCAAGAAGGACTTAGAATGGGATTCTTGACCCTATTTACCCATCAAAACAACCTAGATGAGTCATGGTTCATGTTTAAAAAAGGTGGAAAAAATTCTAGAATGCCCCTCGAAAAATTAAATTTTTTTGACTTGATGGAACAAGTAGGAATGACAGGTCCTAACGCGCACATGCAATTTCCAAAAGTTAATCCCGTTGAAAAATTGAGAAAATATATAAGTGTGGGTGCGCACATTGGGTCCACATTGCGGAGCTGTCACGTACCTCACTATTTTGGATCCACGATATGTCTACGTTGCGGTCCTGTCGCATACCCGTACTATTTATAGTCAATTTTGTGAAAAATAATTTTTGACCCAGTTGTTCTTAAATCTGATCGAGACCATATTTTAACTCAGTTTTTCATTCTGATAGCAAATTCGATCTCAAATTTTCCATCTAGGCTTGGGAAGATGCGTTACGCGCACGTGTCCATTCTAGGGGTATTTTGATAATTTTACTGGGTGTTACATCAAGCTCATAAGCCTATACAAATATAGTATCCAACAACACCTCTACTTAGGAATGGAGCAGGGGCCAAGACACTTCCCGGGCTCACCCTCATGATAATAAGTATCTAACATAAGGAACAAGTCTCAACATAGCATGAATAAAATAGATATTGTCCTTGGAGTATAGGACTCACCAAAAGCTTTCTTCAAGAATCGAATTAGTCACGTGGAGGAGGAGGATCAATAGGAGCTCTGATCCCTATATGGTATTATCATGTAGGTATAGAGTATGCGTTAGTACTTAGAATATACTAAGTATGTTGGGTGTAATGCAACAAAGACGTAAGCCATAATATTTAAAATGCATAATCATAATCAATGGATATATAATCTCAATATGGCATATATGATATCAATGCTTGTAAAATAATCATGCATGTAAAACATTCTACTTTCATATATAAGAAACATATGTGGGAGGAGACCTTAACCGACATAGACCAAGCGAGCTACTACATGGAATCCGAGGCATGACACTCCCCTCGGTAAGGTGTACGAGGAATGACGCCCCCTTGATAAGGCATGGTATACTTTCCAAGGTAAACGAAACATGATAACATGAAGTAGATGGATCCACTATAAAGCACATTTAGGGAAATAATGTATGTGGCACATAGTTTAGAGACCAAAGACTTTACATAAGGGCCCCTTGAGTCGATCCCCCACCTTAAGCATCAATCAATGCTTAGTCTAATCCCATGGAGTATTTGAAATAATCATAGGTTTAATCGTAACATGCATAACTTGTAAGAGACATGAATCATGACATGAGTAGCTACATGCTTGACCTCTACTAGTGAGCTTAACTTGAATATGAGGGGAAAATAGTAACTATGCTTGACCCCTCAACTTGATATAAATGGCTCATAAGAGGATATAATCTTGAAATAGGGCTCAACTTGTCACTTGTAAGATTATAGATACTTTTCATGAATTTAATACATTCTTGGAAGCCCTTAATTATCATGAAATCACTTGACTTATAAATTATGTAATAGATCATCAACAACTTAAGAATTCTTGTCATGTAATTTAATCAAACACATGGTGGGTTCTTGACACTTGTTCAAAATTATGCAATTCAATAGTTTAAACAAGAAGGGGTAAAATCAATTCATTTCAAAGTCATTCAAATCAACCACCAATATTGTAGTAAAATTCCCATTTTGGGTATCTTGAAATTCATCTCAAAATTCATAATAATTCATAGTTTTCATAGCTCATATCATGCATAACTTCAATAGATATAAATCAAATCATGGTATGAGATTAAAATAGATATTCATGCATGATCAATCAATACTTGATACAACCCAACATAATTTACATTCATAATTAATAATAAGAGATAGTCATAAGTAATACAATTTGAAATCATGCAATTTTCATAAAATAAGAAGGTTGGGCTCCATGGATGAAAACTGACATACCTTAAACCTTGAATTTCTTGGAATAGAATTGGGGGAGACTTGAAGCTTGTGATGGGTCCTAAGTTTCAAAATTTGTGCTTAAAATCCTTGAATTTGAACGACGGATTTGATGATATTTTTTGGAGAGGTATAGAGAGAGATTTGTGAGTTCTAGAGTTGAGAAATGACTAAGTATGGAGGATTTCACGTTTAAATGGGCATTGGGTTATTCCCCAGATGTACTTGAACTAAGTTAGAAAAATAGGGCACAAAATGCATTGGTCCGTGCCTCTGGAGTGAGGCGGGCCAAACGCGTAGCAACATTTACATAGTGGCATGCCCCAGGAGCCTCGGGGCCTGGGTGCGTAGGGCCACTGAAAATCGTCCCATTGCAAAATTTATTTTTCGCAACGGATCTTTTAAAATATGGGGGTTAGCCATTTCCCACTCAATTTCGCCCCCTAAATAAGAATATGAAGTCAGATTTTCAAAATCACGCATGATTTTTGAGATATTTGAAAAATATAATTATAGGGCATTCCGAAGCACATGAGGGGTATTTCATACTAACTGAATGCAATAATTTTTTTTGTTGTAGATTATGCAATTTATAATAAGAAAAAGTCAATGTTTGTCCAGAAATCATTTCCTTTGGCAATTGGACATGATGTACGTGGAAGAACACATACAGGTTGTATTGTAAATGGCATCAGGTATCATGTTCAACAACGCGATGAATTACATAAAAGTCAAAATTACAATATAGTTGTTGGAGGCTATCATGAAAATGAATTAATTGACTTTTATGGTATTATAGTTGATAGCCTTGAGTTAGCGTATGTTGAGGAAGATCAAGTTCTCCTATTTAAATGCAAGTGATTTGACCTTTGCAAAAAAAATAGAAATGCAAAAGGATAATAATTTTACGAGTATTTGTGTTAAAATATTTTGATATGAACATGATCCTTTTGTACTTGCTACTCAAGCAAAACAAATGTTTTATATTGATGACCCAAAACTTGGAGAAACTTGACGAATTGTGCTCAAATTTCAAGATAAACACTTATATGATATGCCAGAGAAGGAAAAGTCAAAGGTAGAAAGTGATTAATTGCATATTAAGAATGATGAGGTGTATCAAGATACTTCACTTGAAAGCAATTCAATTGTCAATGATTTGGTGTATATACTGAGTCACTACATAGAAATGATGTAGATTAAATTACCTTAGATGAAAATATAATTGACATGGAGGCTCAAACAGAACCTGAAGTTGAAATTGACTATAGAGAAGATGATTATGATCAAGAGGATGACATTATGACAGAATGCATTAGTGATCATGAACAGAAGGAAGGTAATAATAGTACTAATGATGATGAAGTTGATGGCCTAGGTGATGATGACGACATTGGCTTGTGATGTAACCTTATAAGAGTAAGGTCAATTACTTATTAAAAGTTCTTCTAAATCATATATATCTTATTTTAACACTGCAAAACGTAGCGTCCTTATTACTACCACAAAAATTATTTTCGTAAAAATTATATAACTTATTTTAAGAGGCATTTGGATTGAATTTTATTAAGTGACTCATAAGTTAACAGCCATAAATTACAAGTTGGGACCCCCAATATTCGGCTTTTGGCTTTTGATTTTTTTTGTACTTCTTTAACTTAAAAAAAGTGTTTTTAAACACTTTTTATGTTACCCAAACACTTTCGAAATTTGAAAAATGTTTAAAACTAAAAGCCATTGAAAGTATGCTAATCCAAAAACCCACTAAGTTTAATTATTCCCTATTTTTTAACTATATGTTGACTATATCTATTAGTTTGTGCTAATTCTAGCTATTATGCTTCTAGATTGTGATGTTACTTATGTCTGCTCTAAATGCAATGACAGCTGAAGCTTACAAAAAGTACATTTTGATTTCACTGATTCATTTTGGCCAAGTATCTTTTTCAGCATTCTTACATATAATTTTTTTAGGTAATTAAGTTTTTATTAATCACCTGTATAAATCATTTTGAATATTTGTGCCTGATCTGATTTCTCTTTTGAGTTCTTGATCATCCACTGTAGATGCTTCTTTTGGTTAGCATGATGAGGTATCAACTTGCATTCACTGTAGCACCATAGTCCAGACTTGTATTGCAAACTCACATAGCACAAACAAATGCTCTCTAGTATCTTCTTCCTCCTAGCATAAAACATATGGGGTTGACTTGTATTTCTATTTTTGGAGTCTATATTTTGTTAGCAACCTAACATGCAATTGGATCCACATTATGAACATAGCTTTAGGCCTTGCAACATTATTAAACATAGTAGGCTTCCAAGGAACTCGAATTCTATCTCTCATCAACTCTAAACATTTCTGTCTTAGTATTTTCTTGGTGAGAAATTAGATCCATTATTCATTGACCATAGCTTCCTAGCCTCAATTATTTTCCATAACATCTAACAAGCTTGCTGAGGTATCATTATTGTGGAGTTATTTTGAGTCTTGATATAGTAAGCATGAACCCATCTTATTCACAACCTATCCTACTTATGAGAAAGGTCCTAGTAGAGTTTAGCAATAACTGTTTTGTTCCATAAAAGATGATTAGTAATATTAAACTATCCTATAACTTTGGGTGAACATACTATATTGCAAGAAATTAGATATTTCTTATTAATCGTATTGGTACTTGTCCATATATAGGTTCTACAATACGCTTTGATCAGTTAGATTACTTTACCAGGCAATACAAACATCTGCAACCAATATGATTGAATTTTGAAGATCACTATTTAAACCAATTGAATTCTACCAGTATATGAAAGCTTCTTTGCTACTTATGAAGTAATTCGTTTGATGATCCTATTTGTAAGCGGTTGCCATTGTAGGAGAGTGAGTTTTTTGGTTGATAAGGGAATTCTTAAATATTTAAAAGGCAGCTCCCCACCTACACATCTTAGATGCTGAAGGATCTGACCTTGTTCTTGTCGTGAAACACCACCAAAATAGACACAACTTTTATTTAAGTTAGATTTCAATCTAGAGGCGCAGAGAATTGTTCAAAAACATTATGTAAATCTTGACCGCAAAAGTATCCCCTTTTGCAAAGAATAGCAAGCCATCTGCATAACAAACATTAGTCAGCTTCATTTAAGCGCATTTGGGATGATATCTATATCCCTTGTCATGTTGTATTCATTTAGTACTCCACTAAGATATTTTATTACAATCGTGAAGCGATAAGGGGACATCGCGTCTCCTTGTTTCAACTCTCTTGCAGCAGTAAAGGGCAGTATATATTCTCTATTATTGTCAATAGAATAACTCACCATTTGAACACATTCTCTAATCCAGACAATTACTTTCTTATAAAATTTCAAATATTCTAGCATGTCCACCTCAAATATATTCATTCTACACTATCATAAGCCTTTTGGATATCGATTTTTAGCGTGTACCTGAGAGAAACATGTTTCCTGGTATATGCTTGAACCAGCTCATATGCTATTGTAATATTATCAGAAATCTTTCTTCTAGGAAAGAATCTAGTCTGAGCTTCACATATTGCGCTAGTTATAATCTTCTGTATCCATTATCTTAACACTTTAGATATTACTTTATAAAGGACTGTGCAAGAAGCAATTGGTCTAAAATCTTTTACTGTAGTTGAAATTGCAGTCTTAGGGAGCAAATATACAGCAGTACAATTAATTGGCTTAACATTTTATCAGTATGGAAGAATTCATTAACAGTAGAGATCAGGTGTGCTTTTGTCACGACCCGACCCCGGGACCGTGACTAGTGCCGATTAGGCACTATTATCGACACAAACACACAAGATGACATTA
>JAPFFP010028819.1:26335-38674 GCA_026153255.1 Solanum medicagineum | reverse complement strand
ATTCAACCCCTCAACTGGGTTAGTGATGATCGCACCCATCACCCTAGTGGTTGAGCATTCAACCCCTCAACTAGGTCCCCAAATTAGGCATGGTCTACCACAACACTTTAGATTGTATTCACCATGTACATAAGCTCATTTCATCATCATATAGTCAATCATATTATATCTCATTCTTTAGACCCTCATTTCCTTAAGAAATCATAACCGGACATTTTGTCAAACACCTTGCGGGTATGTAATGGTGGTAAAAGAGCATGCAATTTAGAGATGAAATCATGCAGGAAAATCAGTGGTAAAACCTTTATTCAACACCTTACAATACCCCAAGACATTTGTATCAAAATCCCTCATCAAATCCAACATTAGACCCAAGATTTGAAGCTCAAAACATGCTACAATAACCATACTTTCATGAACTAAAATCACTATGCACTAAATTTCTCAATATACAAGACCCACATGTAAAATCAACTTTAAATCATGCAACATTAAGTAGAAGAGGGTTTAGGCACCATGGGTGGAAGGACTCAATGGTTCAACACCACATATCTTAGCTTTGGAGAAGTTCTTGGTGAAGGTTGATGATGGAGACTTGAAGCTTGAAGAGAATCCTTAAATCCGAATGAGGGTTTTGGGTCTTTAGTTTGGGAGTGAAAATATGATTGTGTTTGAATGAGTGTTGAGAAATGTTTTGGGGAATATGAGAGTGAAAATTGACCAAGTATCAATAAAAATACATTTGGACAATTTGGGCCCAACACTTAGAATATTTTGGACCACACTTAAAACCTGCTAGGTGACCAAAAACACATCTCCCTGTTGCAGAGAGGACGTAGAGATGAATTTACACTATGGCGCGCCCAAGGCACATCGTGGAGGCATCGCAGAAAGCCCTCCAAAATTCGTCCCTTAAAAATTTATAATTGCTATTCTTTCACTCTTAAATCGAGGTTAGACCCTTTTACACCTAATTTGGACCCCCTGATCACAAATATGTTGTCGGGTTTTTGAAATAATGAACAAATTTCTAGATATAAAGAAATCAAAATTTTGGGCATTTCAAGGCACATTTTTGGGAACTTTTATATTGGGGTCGTTTCAGTATCCACGCCTCAACATGGTGATTCGGCATGTCACCCACCAACAAGGTGATTGAGGCATGTCACCCCCTAAACAAGGTGATTGGGCATGTCACTCTCAAGGTGTGGTTTACTTGCAACAATATAGATACTTTTCATGAATTCAATGCATACATTCTTGTCAAGACGTTTTATCAAACACTTGGTGGGTTCATAATACTAGTTCAAAATCATACAATTCAAGAGTGAAATAATGTGAGAGAACTCAATGTAAATCAACCCACCAACACATAGTAATACCCTCGTGTAGAATACCTTGAAATCCATCATCAAATCTTACAATAGATCATAGTTTATAGCTCAAAACATGCATAGTTTAGTAGACAAAATCAATTGATAGTATAAGCATGATATAGATAAACATGTATAATTAATAAATAATTCATAAAACTCCAACATAATTTATAATCAAAATCCATAGTAAGATGATACCCGTAGATGATACAACTTGAACACATGTAATTTTCATGAAAAGGGAGATTGGGCTCCATGGGTGAAAGGACCCAATGGATGAAACCCATATATCTCAAATGTCACGACCCAAGCCTAGGGCCTAGATGTGACCAACGAATGGGGAACCCGAAGGAACGCCAAACAAGCCTCATAGCATATCATTACACATCCTTGGTCGTGGAAGCAATTAAAATGACAATAAATGATAAGCCTAAACAAGGGGAAATTGGGACTAAGGAACATCGTTCATATCATAAGCAACAAGAGCCAATAGAGTCAAGGCTCATAGCATAGATACACCTTATGTCCAACAACACCTCTACTACCATAAAGATAAGAGTGGGGGCCAAGACAAAGCAACCAGGCTCACCCTTGTATTCAAAACATCATCAACAGAGAGAAAGTCTTAATACATAGGAAGAGATCATAAGTAAGGATGCTCAAGAGGGACTCCGGTTCCTACATGGTGATATCATGTAGGCAAGAGTATACTTTAGTACATTTGAATGTACTAAGTATATGGGATGCAATGCAATAAGAGATAGGCATCATAATCAAAATACATAATAATAACCAATAGGTAGCATAATGACAATATGACATGTATAACCAACTCTTAAGTAAGTCATGCTTTGCAAATCGTTCATATTACATAGATCATATATAAGTGTGTAAAGAAGCCTCTACCGACATAACATAATACCTTTTGGAGCAACCTTCCTTACAGGAGCCCGTCTCCTTTCGGATTAAGTGACCTTCCTTACGGGAGCCCGTCCTTTTTCGAATTAAGTGGACCTTCTTACGGGAGCCCGTCACTTTTCGAATTAAGTTACCTTCCTTATGGGAGCCTGTCCCTTTTCGGATTAAGTGGCCTTCCTTACGGGAGCCTGTCCCTCTTCGGATTAAGTGGCCTTCCTTAGGGAGCCCATCCCTTTTTGGACTAAGCATTTCGTAGAACTATCTCATCAAACCATTACATTTCAATCATCATTATATCATCATATAATCATCGTAACATCATTCAGCTCATAAGACATGCATTGGACCTTCAATTCCTCAAGAAACCATAACTGGACATTTTATCAAATACATGGCGGGTGTGAAATGGTAGTATAAGACCATGAAATTTAGAGACGAAATCATGCAAGTAAATTCATTGTAAAATGATCAATCAATACCTTGCAACACCCTTAAGCAATATACATCAAAACCCCTCATCAAATCCAACATTAGATCCAAGATTTGAAGCTCAAAACATGCTAAAACAACCATACTTAAATGAACTAAAATCATTGTGCAGTAAATTTCTCAATATACAAGACCCCCATGTAAAATCAACTTCAAATCATGCATTATTAAGAAAAATAAGGTTTAGGCACCATGGGTTGAAGGACCCAATGGTTCAACACCACATACCTTAGAGTTGCTTGGAATTGAGATTGGGAAGAATGGAGGCTTGGAAATGATCTTGGAATCCAATCTTGTTTTTGGATTCCCTTGAAATTGAATTGGGGATAGATGGAGGCTCTTGATAGGATTTGAGATCAGAGTAATGAATTTTTTTCCTTTGAAATAGGGTTTAGGTCTTTTGGGGAGGTTAAGATAACATTGGAAGTCTAAAAAAGTCATTAGAGTAATTAGCATTACGAAAATGCCATTAGTGAACGGATGGAAAATTTGGCGAAGTATTGCTCAATGGAAGGTCCCACAAGTTGTGTGGAGTGCCTATGACAAGGTACTTAGTCCAAAAATTGAAGTTGGAAATCGATTGGAACAAGTCATCTCGTCATGACCACGGAGGCCTCCACTGGTCGTGTGGAGCCTCACGGCCCATGTGGAGGCTCGTGGCACCATACTTGGAGCTAGAAAATGTTACCCTGGCTCCATGCCAAGGGTCACGGGTCGTGGTGAGGGGCGTGGAATAACACTTAGCAAAAATAACTCCCCCAACGCCCACTATTCCTCTTTTGTATTCACCCCATGACCAGCAAAACGGCCGGTGGCAAGCCACACGACCCATGCCACTGGTCGTGATCCATGCCTTAGCCCAAAAATGGCTTTTTCCAACTCAAGACATCTCAAACGACTCGTACAAGACACCACTGCCTGTATAGATGCCAGTGGGGCTTCACTGCACGGGAGGGTCTTACGAAAACGGTCATAACTCCTTCATCCGAACTCAAAATGAGGTGAAACCAAGTGCATTGGAAATCTAACTCAAAGGGATTTCATTTGACATGTCGTGGGCTACCCAGTTCTAAATATGCTAAGAGTTATGCTAGTTTAAAGTTGGCCCTTGCATGAACCATCGCCCAAAACTCAACTTTTGGGGAAGCATTGAACTCGTTTAGGTACTAGGAGTCTCCCATGAACCTAATACACCCCCAAATCTAACCAATGAGGCTTGAAACATGGACACATAAGAGCATAGAGTTACGGGGTATCACAATATCTCCCCCTTAGGAACATTCGTCCCCGAATGTCAAAGAAACGTACAAAAGGAAAGTAGTCATGAAGACTTTAGCCTAAACATGAATGCAATAATGCACATAAACATGATTTTCAAGAAAATTTCAACATGTACATCAAAATTCTCATAACCTTATTAACATGAACATGAATGCATGCAATGATATAAGGGCCGAAACTTGAGACTTGGGATCATAAAAAGGACTTGACATGTCATCATAAGCTTGAATCGAATGAAAGAGATACGGATATTGTTTCTCCATTCCCGCTCCTCGAAAAACACATATGAATAGACGACTCTTCCAAAGGGGGCCTTGACGAACACCACATCCTCATTAATCAACTTTTCCACCCTTTCATCCAATACCTCCACCGGGACCTTCTCCTAAGCCAACATATCCTCCACATCACCCACAATTTCAAAGAGTTCTATAGCACTAGAGTCACCAACACATCCCCTCAACCTAGAAGCATGTCAAACTGGACAAACCATACTCCTATCCATAGGCCATTCCCAAACTTATGCAACCTTACCAACCTCCCTCTACACTCTATAAGGACTCAAAATCCTCAACTCAATTGTCAACCTTAAACACACCTAACCCACATGGTACCATCATCTCTTTTTTTCTTTTCATTTAATTGGTCTATGTTATAGTGTTATAGGATAATCAGATGGTTAGAAAAAATTAACCACCATCTCCCCCTTGGGAGACAACCTCTACTCTATCATCTTCTCACCCTCACTAGAGACAAAATCCGAAACAAGGGTCAAGCTTAGAGAAAAGTGACTATCCCATTGTAGTTATCCAAACAAATTGACCGTCCATAACAAAAGTAACAAAGGGATAACGAAAGAAATACCAACTCCCAGAACCATCAAAGCATGCACAACAAAATCTAGGAAAATTTCTAACTTACCGGTAGCATCATCGGGCACCTCATCCCTTCCTTGCCTTCTTTGAAGAGCATAGAACCTATTTTTCCTAGGAGCATCCCCTTGGTATTGAGGGCGACTATCTCTACCTTCAGTTTGAGCATGGGGACATTTAATAACCAGGTGACCCATTTCACTACATACAAAACAAGCACTAGTGTTCCTCCAACACGGGTACACCATGGTTTTTCCTACACGTAGCGCACTTGGGCTTGGGCCCTCCACTATTACCACCTTGGCGTCTTGGGTTATCATTAGCAATCCTTCCATTAAGAGCATTGGAAGACCCTTGGCCTTGATGGAACTGGCCATCCTTTGGAACCTTGAAACTTATCATCAATACAGGCCCTCTAGGCCTCTCTACTCCTCTTCCTCAACTTCTCCTCTTCCATTTGTTCGGCATAGGTCATCAAATGGGACAAGTCCATCTCACCAATCAACATAGTGGACCGGCATTCTTCACTCACTAAGTCGGACACCCCTATCACAAACTTGTTCATTCTAGACCTTGGGTTGGCAACCAAGTAAGGAGCAAACTTTGAAAGTTGGTTGAACTTGAGGGCATACTCCCTCAAACTCATTGACCCTTGTCTCAAATTCAGGAATTCCACCAATTTAGCTTCCCTAAGCTCAAGAGGGAAGAACCGATTAAACAAAGCCACTTTGAACTCTTCCCAAAGCACCACGTAGCTAACTCCCTTCTTGTCCTTCCATTGGTTGTACCATATTTGAGCTACTCCTTTGAGTTGGTAGGCCGCCAACTCCGCCTTTTCTTCCGGCCTCACACCCATAATAGTCAATATCTTATAGACCTCATCAATGAACTCTTGAGGGTCCTAATCAACCTTTGACCTATAGAATTTCGAGGGATTCATTCTTATGAAGTCTCTTACCAGTGAAGCCGGTGTAGGAGCCTGAGGGGCTTGAGTTCCTTGATTGGCTTGATTAGACACAACTTGTGCAAGCAAGGTGAGAGCATCTCGAAGCTCCCCATTTTTCGGTTTCTCCTCGGGAGTGCGGGCCCGTCTTCCCCTTGTGTTTGGCATGATCTAGCATAGCAAAGAATAATCATTAGGGGGGAAAACTTACTCTAACTCTATGGAACAACTTAGGACATGAAGAAGGGAAACATTTCCTAAAACGTCTTATAGCCTCCTATTCATAGTTGTGGTGCACAACATAACCATGAATAAGACTTGCGCGACTCTGAGGATATATCAACCTAGTGCTCTGATACCATCTTTGTCACGACCCAAGCCTAGGGCCTAGACGTGACCGGTGAATGGGAAACTCGAAGGAACCCTAAACAAGCCTCATAGCATATCATTACACATCCTTGGTCACGGAAGCAATTAAAATGACAATAAATGATAAGCCTAACCAACGGGAAATTAGGACTAAGGGAACATCATTCATATCATAAGCAACAAGAGTCAATAGAGTCAAGCTCATAGCATAGACACACCTTATTTCCAACAACACCTCTACTACATAAAGATAATAGTGGGGGCCAAGACAAAGCAACCGGGCTCACCTTCATAGTCAAAATATCATCAAAAGAGAGAAAGTCTTAATCGGAATGGAGGACTCACCAAGAAGCTTGAGCAAAGTCATACTAGCCACGTGGAGGAGGATGCTCAAGAGAGACTCCAGTTTCTACATGGTGATATCATGTAGGCAAGAGTATACGTTAGTACATTTGAATGTACTAAGTATGTGGGATGCAATATAGCAAGAGATAGACATCATAATCAAAATACATAATAATAACCAATAGGTAGCATAATGACAATATGGCATGTATAACCAACTCTTAAGTAAGTCATGCTTTGCAAATCGTTCATCTTACATAGATCATAATAAAAGTGTGTAAAGAATCCTCTACCGACATAACATAAGACCTTTTAGAGCTACCTTCCTTACGGGAGCCCGTCCCCTTTCGGATTAAGTGACCTTTTCCTTATGGGAGCCCATCCCTTTTCGGATTAAGTGGCGCTCCTTACGGGAGCCCGTCCCTTTTCAGATTAAGTGGCCTTCCTTACGGGAGCCCGTCCCTCTTCGGATTAAGTGGCCTTCCTTTTGGGTGCCCGTCCCTTTTCGGATTAAGCATTTCATAGAACTATCTCATCAAACCATTACATTTCACTCATCATTTTATCATCATATAATCATCATAACATCATTCAGCTCATAAGACATGCATTGGACCTTCAATTCCTCAGGAAACCATAATTGGATATTTTATCAAACACTTGGCGGGTGTGAAATGGTAGTATAAGACCATGCAATTTAGAGATGAAATCATACAAGTAAATTCATTGTAAAATTATCAATCAATACCTTGCAACACCCTTAAGCAATATACATCAAAATGCCTCATCAAATCCAAGATTACATCCAAGATTTTAAGCTCAAAACATGCTAAAACAACCATACTTAAATGAACTAAAATTATTGTGCAGTAAATTTCTAAATATACAAGACCCACATGCAAAATCAACTTTAAATTATACATTATTAAGAAAAAGAGGATTTAGGAACCATAGGTATAAGGAACCAATGGTTCAACACCACATACCTTAGGTCTAGAGTTGCTTGGAATTGAGATTGGGAAGAATGGAGGCTTGGAAATGATCTTGGAATACAATCTTGTTCTTGGGTTCCCTTGAAATTGAATTGGGGCTATATGAAGGCTCTTGAGAGGATTTGAGAGTGTATTTTAGATCAGAGTAATGAATTTTTATCCTTTGGAATAGGGTTTAGGTCTTTTGGGGAGGTTAAGATATCATTGGAAATCTAAAAAGGTCATTAGAGTAATTAGCATTTACGAAAATGCCATTAGTGAACGGATGGAAACTTTGGCAATGTGTTGCTCCACGGAAGGTCCCACGGGTCGTGTGGAGTGCCCGTGACAAGGTACTTAGTCCAAAAATTGAAGTTGGAAATCGATTGTAACAAGACATCTCGTCATGACCATGGAGACCTCCACGGGTCGTGTGGAGCCTCACGGACCATATGGAGGCTCGTGGCACCATACTTGGTGTTGGAAAATGTTGCTCTGGCTCCATGCCAAGGGCCACGGGTCGTAGCCCATGCCACTGGTCGCGGTGAGGGGTGTGTCACAACACTTAGCAAAAAAAACTCCCCCAAAGGCCCACTATTCATTCCTCTCCTACTCACCCCATGACCAGCCACACGGCTCGTGCCACTTGTCGTGCCCCATGTCTTAGGCCAAAAATGGCCTTTTCCAACTCAAGACACCTCACATGACCCGCATAAGACACCACTGCCCGTATAGGTTCCTTTGGGGCTTCACTACACGGGAGGGTCTTACGAAAATGGTCATAACTCCTTCATCCAAATTTGGGATGAGGTGAAACTAAGTGCGTTGGAAATCTAACTCAAAGGGATTTCATTTGACATGTCATGGGCCACCCAGTTCTAAATGTGCTAAGAGTTATGCTAGTTTAAAGTTGACCCTTACATGAACCATCACCCAAAACTCAACGTTTAGGGAAGCCTTGAACTCGTTTAGGTACTAGGAGTCTCCCATGAACCTAATACACCCCCCAAACTAACCAAATGAGGCTTGAAACGTGGATACATAAGAGCATAGAGTTACAGGGTGTCACATCAAACTTGGGTTTTCTTGAGATGAGCTTAAAGAGAACTTGGGGCTTGAAGAGAATACTTGAGTTCAAATATTAGGCTTGAAATACTTGGAATTTGAATGGAAATTTTGATAAAGTGTTGGAGAGGTTTTTAAGAGGGTTTTTGAGTGAAATAGAGTTGAAAAATGTCTAAGTATAGGTGTGTTCATGCTTAAGTGGGCTTGGGGTTATGATCCCAATGCTCTAGGACAAAATAGGGAAAATAAGGAATAATGCTTTGCGATGGGTCCGCATTGCGGAGCTATCGTGCACAGCTATTATTTCTGAAATATTTGTGAAAACCAATTTTTGCTATGGATCCTCTAAAATCTGGGTTATACCCATTGCCAACTCAATATTTCCCCTTGATCAAGAATATGAAGTTGGATTTTTGACATCACGCATGGATTTTGAGATATATGGGAAATTACAATTATGGGCATTTCCGAAGCAAATTTTTGGGGTGTTTCAGGGAAGGCGAAGTTGATAAGGGAGAGGTTGAAAACATCCCAAAGTAGGTAAAAGTCCTACTCTAATGTGAGGAGCAGGGATCTTGAGTTTAAGGTTGGTGATTGGGTTTACTTGAAAGTCTTACCTATAAAGGGTGTGGTTCGACTTGGCAAAAAGGGGAAATTAAGACCAAGGTTTTGTGGGTCCTTATAATTTTTTTGAGGAGGGTTGGTAAGGTTTCTTATGAGTTGGAGTTTCCTATGGATATGAATAAGGTTCACCCGGTCTTCCATGTATCCATGTTGAGAATTGTGTGGGTGACCCAAGTGCTATAGTGCCCTTGGATGTTGTGCGTGTTGTAGAAGATAATTTGACCTATGAGGAGGTCCCGGTGGAGATTTTGGATAGACAAGTGAAGAGGTTGAGAAATAAAGATGTAGCTTCTATCAAGGTCATTTGGAGGAACCAACAAGTTGAAAGTGTCACATGGGAAGCTGAGGCGGACATTAGAAAGCGATATCCATATCTCTTCCACGCTACTCAAGCCTAAGGTACTAATTTAAGTCCCCTATATGATTTCAAGTCTTAAGTTTCAGCCCTTATGTAATTTTTCATACATTCATGTTCATGTTTATAAGTTTATGGTGATTTTTGACACTCATGTTGAGGTTTTTGGAAATTGATGTTTAAATACATTTGTTGCATTCATGTCAGGCTGAAATCTTCATGCTTATTTCTCTTATGCATGTTTCTTTGACATTTGGGAATGAATGTTCCCAAGTGAGAGATATTGAAATGCCCTAAAATGTGCTACAGAAATGCACATAATCGCAATTTCTATATATCACAAAATCTGTGCGTGATATCAAAAATCCGACTTCATATTCTCGATTAGAGGGCAAAACCGAGTGGGAAAGGGATATAACCCAGATTTTAGAGGACCAAAGCAAAAAACAAAATTTTGCTAATTTATGATTTCAAGAGAGCATCCTTGCCTTGGCTACGACATGCCAAGGGGGCGGAGCAATGCATTTTCTTCTTCGTATTGGGTCAGCATCGCGGACCAAT
Organism: Solanum medicagineum; assembly: GCA_026153255.1. Classification (NCBI taxonomy): domain Eukaryota; kingdom Viridiplantae; phylum Streptophyta; class Magnoliopsida; order Solanales; family Solanaceae; genus Solanum; species Solanum medicagineum. Next base: position 28,505 of record JAPFFP010028819.1, on the reverse strand, counting down.
GTTTGTTTTTCCTTAATTTTTCCTGTGTCGGCTAAGGGCATTGGGGTCATAGACCCATGCCCACTTATTCGTAAAAACACCTATACTTAGCTATTTTTCAATTCTATATCATTCAAGACCCTCTCAAAAGCCTCTTCATGACTTAACCAAATATCTCGTTCAAATTTCAAGGATTTCAAGCTTAACTTTGGAACTCAAGGATTCTCTTCAAGCTCTAAGTTTTCTTCAAGTTCATCTCAAGAAAACCCAAGTTTGAGGTATGTGGGTTTCATCCATTAGGTCTTTTCACCCTTGGAGCCCAATATTCCTTTTTATGAAAATTGCATGTTTTCAAGTTGTATCATCTATGGGTATCTCTTTATGGATTATGATTATAAATTATATTGGGGTTTTACAAAATGTTGATTGATTAGGCATCTCTATCTAATTCAAACTTATTCTACAAATTGGTTTTGTCTATTGAGACTATGCATGTTTTGAGCTATGAAACTATGATCTATTATGTGATTTGATGATGCATTTCAAGGTACCTACATGAGGGTTTTACTATATGTTGGTGTATTGATTTGCATTGAGTTTTCTCACATTGTTTCACTTTTTGAAATGCATGATTTTGAACATGTATTATGAACCCACCAAGTGTTCGATAAAATGTCAAGATAAGAATTCTCAAGTTGTTGATGATCAATTACATGATTTATGAGTCAAGTGACTTTATGATGATTAAGGGCTTGCATGTATGTACTGATATGAAAAGTATCTATGAAGTTGCAAGTAGACCACACCTCGTTGGGCTTGACATGCCTGATCTCGTTGTTGGGGGGTGACATGCCTCAATCACCTGTTGGGGGTGGACATGTCCAATCACCTTATTGAGGGGTGATATACCTCAATCACCTCGTTGAAGGGTGACATACCTCAATCACCTTGTTAGGGGGGTGCCATGCCCCAATCACTTTACAAGGGGGTGACATGCCTTGGATTCCAAGTAGTAGTTCGCTTGGTCTGTGTCGGTTATGGTCTCTTGCCACACATGATTTACTAGCATGTTTTACTTCAAGAATTGATCATGCATGCCATATTGAAATTATACTTATCCTTTGCATATGATTATGCATTTTGGCTATATTGGCTTATGTCTTGTTGCATTACATCCTACATACTTAATATATTCAAATGTACTAACACATACTCTATGCCTACATGATATTACCTTGTAGGGATCGGAGAACCTTTTGATTATCCTCCACATGGCTAGTTCGATGCTTTAGAGATAAGTTTTGGTTAGTCCTCAAGTCTGAGGACGCTGTCTATGTTACTCTTACTATTTTTGTGACTTTTTTATGTTCAACATTTGTTACAATGAGGGGGAGCCCGGAAAATGTCTTGGCCCCCCCTCCATTCCATGTTAGTGGTTTTGTTGGATATTATGATGTAATTACGCTATGAGCTTGACTCTTTGCGTTTTTATGAATATCAAGACTCCCCTTAGTCCCGCTTCCCCTTTCATTATATCCCTTTTTCTTATTATTTTGCTTCCACAATCAAGGATGTGTGATTGATATGCGAAGCAGCTTGTTTGGGGTCCCTTTGGGTTCCATTCGCCGTGTTCATCTAGGCCCTAGGCTTGGATCGTGACATCTAACATACCATCAATTACCACAAAACTTCCCAAATGATGTCACAAGCCTCATATTATCACAATCATGTCAAAAAACATCTTAATTCTCAAGATTTCATCTCTATTTATCAATAGAATTGGAATCTACTCAAGTTTCATCATAAATGCGGTATCACCTTTCCATCACAATTGTATCATGTCAAACTAATTACTCATGAATCAATCTAAATCTTACAATTACCACATGAACATATTCAATAACTCAAATCTAGTCCCAAAAAGGTTAGCCGAACCTACCTCGATGCCTAAACCGCACTCTGACAACCTTTTGGTCTAAAATCTTCATTCTAACTCCAAATTCAGTTTTGTAACTTCTTCAAGACCAGATTAGAATGAATTTACTATTTGACACCCAAAACTTAGAATGCTACAAAAACTCACTTATCCACCTACTTAAGCTTTCATAAATGCCAAAACTCATGTTTTCCACTTTTAAAACTTAGGATTTTGATTCCAACCACACTGATAGTTCAAAATAGGTCCAAAGCA
>JAPFFP010028819.1:0-26235 GCA_026153255.1 Solanum medicagineum | reverse complement strand
AATTACAAAAGGGAAAAATAGTAATTTTCATAAATAAGCTCAAAAATGACCTACAAGGTCATTACATCAGTCACCACGAAAGATAATATTTGTCCTCGAAAATAAGAAAAAGGAAGGTATTTGAAGCCTCAATCACTAATTCACAATTACCAGAGAGCATCTGCGCCCTAGCAGCGATGCGCCCGGGGGGCGGAGCAGTGTAAAATGTCCTTTGCATTTGTAGGTCCAAAGCAAATTACAAAAGGGAAAAATAGTAATTTTCATAAATAAGCTCAAAAATGACCTACAAGGTCATTACATCAGTCACCACTAAAGATAATATTTGTCCTCAAAAATAAGAAAAAGGAAGGTATTTGAAGCCTCAATCACTAATTCATAATTACCAGAGAGCATCTGCGCCCTAGCAGCGATGCGCCCGGGGGCCGGAGCAGTGTAAAATGTCCTTTGCATTTGTCCGCGTCATGGACCAGACGTGAACCTGTATAGGTTTTTCCTTAGTTTAACTTTGGACCTATAAAATTTCAAGGATTTCAAGTTTAACTTTGCAACTAAAGGATTCACCTCAAGCTCTAAGTTTCCTTCAAGCTCATCTCAAGGAAACCCAAGTTTGAGGTATGTGGGTTTTATCCATTGGGTTCTTTCACCCATTAAGCCCAATCTCCCTTTTTATGAAAATTGCATGTTTTCAAGTTGTATCATCTATGGGTATCTCTTATTATGTATTATTAATATAATATGTTGGGGTTTCATGAAATGTTGATTGATTATGCATGACTATCTATTTCAAGCTTATACCATGAATTGGTTTTGTCTATTGAGACTATACATGTTTTGAGTTATGAAACTATGATCTATAATGACATTTGATGATGGATTTCAAGGTAACCTGCATGAGGGTTTTACTATATGTTGGTGGTTTGATTCGCATTGAGCTTTCTCATATTGTTTCACTCTTAAATTGCATGATTTTGAACAAGAATTATGAGCCCACCAAGTATTTGATAAAATGTCATGATAAGAATTCTCAAGCTATTGATGATCTATTACATGATTTAAGAGTCAAGTGACTATATGATGATTAAGGGATTTCAAGTATGTATTGAATTCATGAAAAGTATCTATGAATTTGCAAGTAGACCACACTTTGTTGAGGGGGTGACATGCTTCAATCACCTTGTTGAGGTGGTGACATGCCTTAATCACCTTGTTGAGGGGGTGACATGCCTTAATCACCTTATTGAGGGGTGACATGCCTCAATCACCTTCTCAATCAGCTTGTTGAGGGGGTGACATGACTCACATACCTTATTGAGGAGGTGACATACCTCAATCACCTTGCTGAAGGGGCGACATGCCTTGGGTTCCAAGTAGTAGTCGCTTGGTCTATGTCGGTTAACGTCTCTTCCCACACATGTATTATGTACTATGCAAGTTGAATGATTTACAAGCATGCTTTACTTCAAGCATTCATTGTGCATGCCATATTAAGATTATACTTATCCATTGCTTATGATTATGCAGTTTGACTATATTGGCTTATGTCTTGTTGTATTGCATCCTACATACTTAGTACATTCAAACGTATTAACACATACTCTATGCCTAATGATATTACCATGTTGGGACCGGAGCACCTTTTGATCATCCTCCATGTGGCTAGTTCGGTACATCGGAGATAAGCTTTGGTGAGTCCTTGAGTCTGACGACACTATGTATGTTACTCTGGTTATTTTGAGAATTATTTTTGTTGAACACTTATTAATATGAGGGTGAGACTAGAAAGTGTCTTGGCCCCCGCTCCATTCTATATTAGAGGTGTTGTTGGATATTGTGATGTACTTATGCTGTGAATTTGACTCTCGAATATTTTATTATTATCAAAGACTTCCCTTAGTCCCTTTTCCCTTTATTTATACCTCTTGTTGTTATTCTTTTGCTTCCACGACCAAGGATGTGTGAATGATATGCTTAGAGGCTTGTTTGGGGTCCCCTCGGGTCCCCCTTTCGCCCTATCACGTCTAGGCCCTATGCTTCGATCATGATAAAATTTGTATCAGAGTCTTAGGTTGTTAATGGTCCTCGGAATCCAACACACCGTGTCAATTAGAGTCTTATTCATGGTTGTGAAGTGCACTGCAACTATGAATGTGAGGCTATGAGGCATTTTAGGAAATGTTTAACTTCTTCATGGTCTATATAATTCTTTAGATGTAAGTGTAAGGCGTTTCCCCTAACGAATGCTCTTTGCTCTTCTAGATCATGCCGATTCCAAGAGGGAGACTAAGGAGGCCCGTACACCTGAGGAGCAATCGGCCCTCCCGCTCCTCAAGGAGGAAGGGTAGTCCAAGGTGAGTTCCGAGATGCTATTACAATGTTGGCTCATTCTAAGACTAACCAAATTAACCAAGGGGCCCAAGCCCCTTATGCTCCCACTCCGGCTTCTAGGGTGAGGGATTTTACAAGAATGAACCCACTGGAATTCCATGGATCCAAACTGGAAGAGTATCCCCAAGAGTTCATCGATGAGGTGTACAAAGTGCTATCTATCATAGTGGTCCATTGGGACGAGAAAGCAGAGTTGACGGCCTATTAAACTCAAAGGTGTGGCCTAAATTTGGTTCACCCAATGGAAATTGGAGAGGAGAGATGATGATGTTATTTCTTAGGAGAAGTTCAAAGCTGAATTCCTCAACCAGTTCTTTCCTATCGAGCTAAGGGAGGCTAAAATGTTTGAGTTTATGAACCTTAACCAAGGTTCCATCAATGTGAGGGAGTATGCCCTCAAGTTTAACAAGCTCTCCAAGTATGTCCCACAATTGGTTGCCGAACCTAGATCAAGGACGAATAAATTTGTGTTGGGAGTGTCTAACTTGGTTAATGAGGAGTGTCGTACCGCCATTCTAGTAGGTGATATGGACTTATCTCGGTTCATGACTTATGCCGAGCAACTAGAGGGGGATAAGCTTAGAAAAAGGAGAAGTGGTGATTCCAAGAGGGCTCTTTTTGAAAGTGGTTTCCAAAGTTCCAAGGGTGGCTGGTTTCCTCAAGGCCATAAGTTCCAAGGCCAAGGGTCTTCTCAAGCTCCTGATAGGAGATTTGATGATGATAATCCAAGATTCCATGGTGCTGGTGTAGGGTGTCTAACCCTAAGTGTCAAAGATGTGGTAGAAACCATAATGGCCCGTTTTTGAGAAACTCTAATGCTTGCTATGGTTGTTGTGAAGTGTGTCAAAAGGTTATTGATTGTCCTCAAGCTTAAAATAAAGGTAGAGATCGTCGTCCACAAGGCCAAGGTGCAAATGTGGGTCCAAGGGCTAAGGGAGGCCAACAAGGGGGTGCTCCAAGGATAATATATTCTATGCTCTTCAAGGAAGATAAGGGGTGAATGAGGTGTCCGATGTCATCATCGGTATGTTAAAGATTTTTTATTTATGTATGCATTGATAGACCCGGGTGCCACTCTTTCTTTTATTACTGCTTTTGTTGCCAAAAAGCTTTATGTTAGTCCTGAATTGTTGTGTGAACCTTATGAAGTGTTACCCCTGTTGGTGAGTCCATTCTTGCTAAAAGAGTCTATAGAAATTTTCCCATGTTCATATTGCATAAAATCGTGCCTTGTGATTTTGTTGAATTCGATATGGTTGATTTTGATGTCATTCTTGGGATGGATTGGTTGAATGCATATGCTTTTGTTGATTGTTGAACCTATATGGTTAAATTCCAATTCCCTAATGAGCCCGTCCTTGAGTGGGAAAGTCATGATGTGGTGGTCAAGGGTAGATACATTTCTTGTCTTAAAGCCCAAAGGTTGAATTCTAAGGGTTGTCTTTATCATCTTATGAGGGTTCGGGATGTTGAGTCCAAAGTCCTTCCTATTGAGTCGGTTCCAGTGGTTAATGAGTTTCTTGGTGGCTTCCCGAGTTCCTCCCGAAAGGGAAATAGACTTTTACATAGAACTCCTTCCCGATACTCAACCCATTTCTATTCCCCCTTATCACAATGCTCCCGCAGAGTTGCAGGAGCAATTGAGGGATTTGTTGGTAAAGTGTTTCATAAGGCCTAGTAAATAACCTTGGGGTGCACCGGTGTTGTTTGTGAAGAAAAAGGATGGTTCTCTTAGAATGTGCATTGATTACCGGCAACTTAATAGACTTACCATAAAGAACAAGTTACCTCTACCACAGATTGATGACCTTTTTGATCAACTTCAAGGGGCTAGTCACTTTTCTAAGATTGATCTTCGGTCCCGGTATCACCAACTGAAATTTGAGGGAGTGTGATATTCCTAAGATGGCTTTCCAAACTAGGTATGGGCACTTTGAGTTTGTGGTTATGTCCTTTGGGTTGACTAATGCACTGGCTATATTTATGGATCCCATGAATAGGGTCTTTAAACCCTACCTTGCCATGTTTGTGGTGGTCTTTATTGATGATATCTTGATTTATTCCCATAGTGAGGAGGAGCATGTGAATCACTTGAGGGTGTTGTTGCAAATCTTGAGGGAGGAGAGGTTGTATGTTAAATATGAAAAATGAGAGTTTTGATTGAAAGAGGTTGCTTTTCTAGGGCATGTGGTGTCGGGAGATGGCATTAAGGTGGATTCTAAGAAGACGGAGGTGATTAGAAATTGGCCTAGACCTTTGACTCCATCGAATATTAGAAGTTTCTTGGGTTTGGCAGCTTATTACTGGAGGTTTGTAAATGGTTTCTCTTCTACTGCTTCTCCTATGACCAAATTGACACAAAATAATGTGAAATTCATGTGGACTGATGAATGTGAGAAGAGTTTCCAAACCTTGAAAGATAAGCTTGTCTCCGCTCCTATCTTGGTTCTACCAGAAGGGTTGGAGGGATTTGTGGTATATTGTGATGCCTCAAGAATTTGTTTGGGGTTTATTCTGATGCAAAATGGTAAGGTGATAGCATATGCCTCTAGGCAACTTAAGGTGAATGAGAAGAATTATCCCACCCATGATCTTGAATTGGCGGCCGTGGTATTTGCTTTGAAAATTTGGCGTCACTACTTGTATGGGGTTCTTGTTGATGTGTTTACCGACCACAAGAATCTCCAATATGTGTTCACCCTAAAAGATCTTAACTAGAGACAAAGAAGGTGGTTAGAGCTCACTAAATATTATGATATGAGTGTGCATTATCACCCCAACAAAGCTAATGTTGTGGCCGATGCTCTAAGTAGGGTGTCCATGGATAGTCTAGCTCATGTTGATAATGGTGGCAAGGAGGTAGCTTGAGAGGTTCACCAGTTGGCCAGATTGGGGGTTAGGTTGGATGAAGTTGATGATGGTGGTGTGTTGGTTTTTGATGGTTATAAATCTTCCTTGATTGAGGAGATGAAGGCAAAACAAGAACTTGATCCCGCCTTACTAGAATTGAAGGCCTTGGTGAGAGATGGTAAAGTGGAGGTTTTCTCCCAATGGGGAGATGGTTCCCTTAGGTACCAAGGTAGATTGTATGTGCCAAAGTTGGATGACTTGAAAGAATTGATCTTGATGGAGTCCCATAATTTATCCTATTCCATTCACCCAGGTTCTACAAAGATGTATTGAAACGACCCCAGTAAGTGCCCGAAAATGTTCCTCGGAAGTGCTCGGAATCATAATTTCCATATATCTCAAAATTCGTGCGTGATATTGAAAATCTGACTTCATATTCTTGATCAGGGGGGAAATCGAATTACAATTTTAAAATCCAAAAGTTTTCCTATCCAGTGTTGATCCGCGTCCTGGAGCAACTTGGCTGGGGCGTCGAGCAGTGTTAAAATGGTGCCAGTTTTGTTGTTCGGTCAAAGGCCTTTGGGTCTTAAGCCTAAGTCTTTCCATGCGTGAAAATACCTATACTTGCCATATTTTACCTTCATATCATACTAGACGTCCAACACCCTCTCAAACACTTGGACAAATATTTCACCCTAACATTCAAGTCCTAAAACTCATCCGGATCTTAAGGATTTCACTCAAGCTTCAGGTCTCCATTACCAATCTTTATCAAGTAATTCTCCAAAGTAAGGTATGTTGGTTTCAACCATTGGGTCCTTTCACCCATGGTGCCCAAGCTTCCTTTTTACAGAAATTACATGTTTCTAAGTTGATTTTACTTATGGTCTTCTCTTATGTAATTTGACTATGAACTATGTTGGGTTTTGTAAAAATGTGACTGTTTATGCATGTTTTGAGCTATGAAGATCTATCTTGAGATTTGATGAAGGGTTTTGATGTATATTGCATGAGGGTATTACCAAGTGTTGGTGGGTGGTTTTACATTGAATTTACTTGCATGATTTCAATCTTGAATTGCATGTTTTTACACTAGCATTGCACACCCACCAAGTGTTTGATAAAATATCCGATTAATGTATCTTTAGTTGTTGAAGGCCTAATGCTTGGCGTATGAGTTAAGTGACTTTATGATGATGAAAGGATGATATGTATGTGTTGATTTTATGAAAAGATTCTATTGTGTTGTGAGTTGACCATATGCAATTGAGGGGTGATGCCTTAATCACCTCGGATAGGGGTGGTAAGCCATCAACCAATTGAGGGGTTGGTACCTCAATCACCTCGGATAGGGGTGGTAAGCCATCAACTAATTGAGTGGTTGGTACCTCAATCACTTCCGGCAGGAGGGTGGTCATGTCCGTTAACAAGTTAAGGGGTTGGTACCTCATTCACTTCTAAGGAGTGGTCTACCTTAGATTCCTATATTGCTTGGTCTATGATGATGGTCTATTCCCACATATGTAATATGTTCCATATATAAGCATGTTTACTTCAAGTATCAATGATACATGCCATATTGTTATATGATCATCTATTGCTTAATTATGCATTTTGACTATGTTGCTTATCCATTGTTGCATTGCATCCTACATACTTAGTATATTCAAACGTACTAACGCATACTCTATGCCTACATGAAGTTACCATATAGGAACCGGAGTCCCACTTGATCATCATCCTCCTCCACGTGGCTAGTGCGATATCTCTCAAAGCAAGTTGGTGAGTCCTCAACTTCAAGGACATATTTCCCTTAATTTATGCTATTTATACAATCTCTTTTCTTTATGGTATGCTTTGACTATGAGGGTAAGTCCGGTTGCTTGTCTTTGCCCCCACTATGTTCTATGTTTAAAGGTATTGTTGGATAAGTTATACAATGATGCTACGAGTTTTGACTCTCTTGACTCTTGAAGTTTATGATATTAAAGATGTCCCTTAGCCCCGTATCCCCTCTTTACTATCTCTTATTGTTGTTTTGTTGCTTCCGTGACAAAGGATGTGTAATGATATGTTACGAAGCTTGATTAGGGTCCCTTCGGTTCCCCATTCGTTGTGTCACGTCTAGGTCCTAGGCTTGGGTTATGACAAACTTGGTATTAGAGCACTAGGTTGTTAATGGTCTTCGGCATCCAACACACCGCGTTGATTAGAGTCTTATTCATGGTTTTGTTGTGCACCACAACTATGAGTAAGAGGCTATGAGACGTTTTAGGAAATGTTTCCCTTCTTCTTACTCTATGTCGTGCTGTAGAAGTTAAAGTAAGGGTTTCCCCCCTAATGATTGTTCTTTGCTATGCTAGATCATGCCTAACACAAGATAAAAAAGATCCCGCACACTCGAGGAACAATGGACTCATGATGAGCTCCGAGATGCTCTCACTTTGCTAGCTCAAGTTGTGGCTAATCAAGTCAATCAAGGGGCACAAGCCCCTCATGCTCCTACTCCGGCATCTCGGGTGAGGGACTTTATGAGGATGAACCCAATGGAGTTCAATGGGTCTAAGGTGGATGAGGACCCTCAAGAATTTATTGATGAGGTTCACAAAGTATTGGCTATCATGGGTGTGAGGTCGAAAGAGAAAGCGGAGTTGGCGGCTTACCAACTCATGGGGTGGCTCAAATATGGTACACTCAATGGAAGGAGGATAAGGGGAATAACAATGTGGTTCTATGCGAGGAATTAAAGCGGCTTTCCTCAACCAATTCTTCCCTCTTGAGCTTAGGGAGGCCAAAATGATAGAGTTTATGAACTTGAAGCAAGATTCTATGAGTGTTAGGGAGTATGACCTCAAGTTCAACCAACTCTCGAAATATGCTCCACACTTGGTTGCCGACTCGAGGTCTAGAATGAATAAGTTTGTGTTGAGTGTATCTGATTTGGTGAGTGGAGAATGTCGTACCGCCATGTTGATTAGTGACATGGATCTCTCCCACTTGATGACTTATGCCGAACACTTGGAGGGGGAGAAATTGAGGAAGAGAAGGGATCATGAGGCTAAGAGCGCCCGTTTTGAGGGTAAGTTCCAAAGTCACAAAGGTAGCCGGTTTCACTAAGGCCAAGTGTCTTCTTATGCTCCTAGTGGGAGATTTACCAATGACTACCCAAGGCCCTAAGAGGGTGGTGGTGAGATGCCCAAATCTGTGTGTCCAAAGTGTGATAGGGGCCATGGTGGCCCATGCTTGAGGGACACCAATGCTTGTTTTGGTTGTGGGGAAGTAGGCCACAAGATGATTGATTGTCCACGAAATTGCAACAAGGGTAAGGATGTTTGTCCTCAAGATCGGGTAGCTACTGCGGTTCCTTTGGATAGAGGAGGCCAACAAGGTTGTGCCCCAAGGCACAATCAGTTTTATGTTCTCCATGAGAGCCAAGGGGTTGATGAGGTGCCCGATGTCATCACCAGTATGTTAAAAGTCTTTGATTTTGATGTGTATGCATTGATAGACTCGGGTGCCACCCTTTCTTTTGTTACTCCTCTTATTGCCAAAAAGTTTCATGTTGATCCAGAATTGTTATGTGAGTCTTATGAGGTGTCTACTCCCATTGGTGCATCTATTATTGCTAGAAAGGTATATAGAAATCGTCTCATTTGCATCTTGCATAAAATATTGCCTTGTGATCTTGTTGAGATAGATATGGTTGATTTTGATGGCATTTTTGGGATGGATTGGTTGCATATGCCTCTATTGATTGTAGAACCCGTAGGGTCAAATTCCAATTCCCAAATGAACCCATCCTTGAGTGGGAGAGTCACGATGTGGTGGTCAAGGGTAGGTTTATCTCTTGCATTAAAGCCTAAAAGTTTATCTCTAAGGGATGTCTCTATCATCTTGTGAGGGTTAGGGATGCGGAGTCCACAGTCCTTCCCATAGAGTTGGTTCTGGTGGTTAATGAGTTCCTTGATGTCAGTCCAAATGACCTTCCCGATGTTCCTCCTGAAAGGGAAATAGACTTTGGTATAGACCTCCTTCCCTATACCCAACACATTTCTATTCCCCCTTACTATTATGGCCCCAGCGGAGTTAAAGGAGTTGAAGGAGCAATTGAAGGATTTGTTGGAGAAGGGTTTTATCAGGCCTAGCTAATCACCTTGGGGTGCATCGGTGTTGTTTGTGAAGAAGAAGGATGGGTCTCTTGGGGTGCACCGGTGTTGTTTGTGAAGAAGAAGGATGGGTCTCTTCAAATGTGCATTGACTATTGGCAACTTAATAGGGTTACCATCAAGAATAAATACCCTCTCCCGAGAATTGATGATTTGTTTGACCAACTTCAAGGGGCTAGTCACTTCTCTAAGATTGACCTTCGGTCCGGGTATCATCAAGTGAAAGTAAGGGAGTGTGAAATTCCCAAGACGGCCTTCCTGACTAGGTTTGGGCATTGTGAATTTGTGGTTAAGTCTTTCGGTTTCACCAATGTACCGGCAATCTTCATGGATCTTATGAATAGGGTCTTTAAACCGTACCTTGATTTGTTTGTGGTGGTTTTCATTGATGATATTTTGATGTATTTTCATAGTGAGGAGGAGCATATGACTCATTTGAAAGTAGTGCTACAAAAATTGAGGGAAGAGAAGTTGCATGCTAAATATGAGAAGTGTGAATTTTGGTTGAAAGAGGCTGCCTTTCTAGGTCATGTGGTGTCGGGGGATGGTATTAAGGTGGACCCAAAGAAGACCGATGTGATTAAAAATTTCACTAGACCATTGACCCCATCAGACATTAAAAGCTTCTTGGACTTAGCGGGTTACTACAGGAGGTTTGTGAATGGGTTCTCTTCTATTACTTCTTCCATGACTAAGTTGATTCAAAAGAAGGCTAAATTTGTGTGTACCGATGAGTGTGAAAAGAGTTTCCAAACCTTAAAGGATAAGCATGTCTTGCTCCTGTCTTGTCTCTACCGGAAGGGTTGGAAGAATTTGTTGTGTATTGTGATGCCTCTCGGATTGGTTTGGGTTGTGTTTTGATGCAAAATGGTAAGGTGATAGCCGATGCTTCTAGACAACTCAAAGTGCATAAAAGAATTATCCTACTCATGATCTTGAATTGGCCGCCGTGGTTTTTGCTTTGAAAATTTGGCGTCATTATTTGTATGGGGTGCATGTTGATATGTTCACCGATCATAAGAGTCTCCAATATGTGTTCACTCAAAAGATCTCAACTTGAAGCAAAGAAGGTGGTTATAACTTCTAAAGGATTATGATATGAGTGTGCATTATCATCCCGGCAAGGCTAATGTTGTGGCAGATGCTTTGAGTAGGGTTTCTACGGGTATCCTAGCTCATGTAGATGATGGGGGCAAAGAGGTGCTAGGGAGGTTCTTCGGTTGGCTAAATTGGGGATTAGGTTGGAAGTATTTTATAATGGTGGTATTGTGGTTGTTGATGGTTCAAAATCTTCCTTGGTTGATAAGTTAAAAGTAAAGCAAGATCTTGATCCCTCCTTGTTAGAATTGAAGGCCTTGGTGAGCGAGGCCAAGGTGGAGGTTTTCTCCCAAGGGGGAGATGGTGCCCTTAGGTACCAAGGTAGGTTGTGTATGCCTTGTGTTGATGACTTGGGAGAGAAGATTCTTAATGAGGCTCATAATTCTTCCTATTCTTTCTACCCCTGTTTTACCAAGATGTATAGGGATTTGAGGGATGTGTTTTGGTGGGGTGGTATGAAGAATGACATTGCTAAATTTGTATCTGATTGTCATAGTTTCCAACAAGTCAAAGCTGAGCATCAAAGGTTGGGTGGCCTAACCCAAGATACAGAGATTCCTACTTGGAAGTGGGAGGAAATTAACATGGATTTTGTGGTTGGGTTGCCTAAGACTAGATAGGATTTTGATTCTATTTGGGTTGTGGTTGATAAAGTCCGCTCATTTCCTACCGGTTAAGACACTACTTATGGGGCCGAAGACTATGATAACTTGTATATTCATGAGTTGGTGAGATTGCATGGGGTTCTCTTGTCTATCATGTTGGATCATGGTGCTCAATTCACTTCACACTTTTGTAGGTCCTTCCAAAAAGTTCTTGGAACCAAGGTAACTTAATACAACCTTTCACTCTCAAACAGATGGCCAAGCAGATAGAACTATCCAAACTCTTGAGGATATGCTTAGGGATTGTGTTTTAGAGTTTAAAGGTAGTTGGGATAAGCATCTTCCATTGATTGAGTTTGCTTATAACAATAGCTATCATTCTACATTGGTACGACTCTTTTTAAGGCCCTCTATGGTAGACGTTGTAGATCACCGGTTGGGTGGTTTGATGAGGGAGAGGCCTTGTTGGGACCAGATCTTCTTATGGAGGCTATGGATAAGGTAAGGTTGATTAGAGAAAGGTTAAAAAAACCCAAAGTCGTCAAAAGTCCTATGCCGATGTGAGAAGAAGAGAGCTTGAATTTAAAGTTGGTGATTGGGTCTATTTGAAGCCGTCACCCATGAAGGGTGTGGTTCATTTTGGTAAGAAGGGTAAATTAAGCCCAAGATTTGTGGGTACTTATAGGGTGCTAAGGAGATCATTAAGGTGGCCTATGAGTTGGAGTTGCCTAGTGAAATGGACTTGGTTTATCTGGTCTTTCATGTATCCATGTTCAGGAAATGTGTGGGTGATCCAAATACTATTGTTCCATTGGATGTTGTGCGTGTTTTTGAAGACAACTTGACTTATGAAGAAGTAAGATCTTGGATAGACAAGTGAAGAGGTTGAGGAACAAGGATGTGACTTTCGTTAAGGTCCTTTGGAGGAATCAATAAGTCGAAAGTGCTACATGGGAGGCTGAAGTGGACATGCTAAAGTGATATCCCTATCTTTTCCATTCTACTCAAGCCTAAGGTAATAAGTCTAAGTCTTCTATGTGATTTCATGCCTCATGTATCAGCCAGCCCTAAGTCATTTTCATGCATTCATGTTTATGTTGACAAAGTTCATGGTGATTTTAACACTTATGTGGAAATTTTTGAAAATGGCATTTATGTGTATTCTTGCATTCTTATTAGGGCTGATTATCTTCCTGATTACTCTTCTTATGTAAGTTTCTTTGATATTCAGGGACGAATGTTCCCAAGGGGGAGATATTGAAACGACCCCCAAAAGTGCCCAAAAATGTGCCTCGGAAGTGCCCAGAATTGTAATTTCCATATATCTCAGAATTCGTGTGTGATATCGAACATCCAACTTTATATTCTTGATTGGGGGCAAAATTGAGTGGGAAATGGGTCTTACCCCGATTTTAGAGCAATCGAATCACAATTTCAAAATCCAAAAATTTCCTTATTCAGTGTTGATCCGTACCTCTGGCGCAACGCGGCTGGGGCGTGAACCAGTGTTAAAATGGTGCCAGTTTTGTTGTTCGGTCCAAGGTCTTTGGGTCTTGGGCTTCCCATGAGTGAAAGTATTTATACTTAGCCATAACTTACCTTCACATCATTCTAAACATTCCCCAATACCCTCTCAAACACTTACAAATATTTCACCCCAAAATTTAAGTCCCAAAACTCATCCAGATCATAAGGATTTCACTCAAGCTTCACGTCTCCATTACCAATCTTCATCAAGTAATTCTCCAAAGTAATATATCTTGCATGGTTTTACATTAGCATTGCACACCCACCAAGTGTTTGATAAATGCCCGGTTAATATATCTTGAGTTGTTGAAGGCCTAATGCTTGGCATATGAGTTAAGTGACTTTATGATGATGAAAGGATGATATGTATGTGTTGATTTCATAAAAGTATTTGTTGTGTTGTAAGTTGACCATAGCTAATTGAGGGTGATGCCTCAACCACCTCGGATTGGGGTGGTCAACCATCAACCAATTGAGGGGTTGGTACCTCAATCACTTCCGGTGGAGGGTGGTCATGTCCGTCAACTAATTGAGGGGTTGGTACCTCAATCGCCTCGGATGAGGGATGGTAACCCATCAACCAATTGAGGGTTTTGTACCTCAATCACTTCCAATGGAGGGTGGTCATGTCCGTCAACCAATTGAGGGGTTGGTACCTCAATCACTTCTAAGGGGTGGTCTACCTCCGATTCCAAGCACTAAATTGCTTGGTCTATGATGATGGTCTATTCCCACACATGTAATATGTGCCATATATAAGTATATCTACTTCAAGTATCATTCATGCATGCCATATTGTTATATGATCATCTATTGCTTAATTATGCATTTTGACTTTGTAGCCTATCTATTGTTGCATTGCATCCTGCATACTTAGTACATTCAAACATACTCGCATACCATATGCCTACATGATGTTACCATGTAGGAACCAGAGCCCCACTTGATCATCCTCCTCCTCCACGTGGCTAGTGCGATATCTCTCATAGCAAGTTGGTGAGTCCTCAACTTCAAGGACATATTTCCCTTGATTTATGCTATGTATAGACTCTCTTTTCTTCATGGTATGCTTTGACTATAAGAGTGACCCCGGTTGCTTGTCTTGGCCCCCACTATATTCTATGTTTAGAGGTGTTGTTGGATAAGTTATGTAATGATGCTATGAGCTTTGACTCTCTTGACTCTTGATGTTTATGATATGAAAGATGTCCCTTAGCCCTGTATCCCCTCTTTACTATCTCTTATTGTTGTTTTATTGCTTCCGCGACCAAGGATGTTAATGATATGTTAAGAGGCTTGATTGGAGTCCCTTCAGGTTCCCCATTTGTCGTGTCACGTCTAGGCCCTAGGTTTGGTCGTCACACGTATAGAGACTTGAGGGAAGTGTATTGGTGGGGTGGTATGAAGAGGGACATTGCTAAGTTCATTTTTGGATGTCACAATTGCCAACAAGTGAAAGCTGAACATCAAAGGCCGGGTGGCCTAGCTCGAGATATAGAAACTCCTACTTGCGTGTGGGAAGAGATCAACATGGATTTTGTGGTTGGGTTACCTAAGACTAGGAAACATTTTGACTTTATTTGGGTTGTTGTAGACAGAATAACACAGTCAGCTCACTTCCTACCAGTCAAAACAACTTATGGTGACGAAGATTATGCCAAGTTGTATATATATGAGTTGGTTAGATTGTATGGGGTGCCCTTCTCTATAATTTTGGATGGTGGTGCTCAATTCACTTCTCACTTTTGGAGGTCCTTTCAAAGAGGTCTTGGTACACAAGGTTAAGTTAGCACTGCTTTTCATCATCAAATGGATGATCAAGATGAGAGGACTATCCAAACACTTGAGGATATACTTAGAGCTTGTATTTTGGAGTTCAAGGGTAGTTGGGATGAACATCTTCCACTTATTGAGTTTTCTTACAACAATAGCTGCCACTCAAGCATTGGCATGGCTCCCTTTGAAGCTCTTTATGGTAGGCATTATAGATCCCCGGTCGGGTGGTTTGAAGTGGGGGAGATGGCTTTGCTAGGTATGGATTTGGTCATGGATGCCTTGGAAGAATATAAGGTTGATAAGGGAGAGATTGAAAACAGCCCAAAGTAGACAAAAGTCCTACTCCGATGTGAGGAGAAAAGATCTTGAGTTTAAGGTTGGTTAATGGGTTTACTTGAAAGTCTCACCCATGAAGGGTATGGTCCGAATTGGCAAAAAGGGGAAATTAAGCCCAAGGTTTGTGGGTCCTTATAAAGTTTTGAGGAGAGTGAGTAAAGTTGCATGCGAGTTGGAGTTGCCTATTGAGATGGATATGGTTCATCCACTCTTCTATGTGTACATGTGGAGAAAGTGTGGGGGTGACCCAAGTGCTATAGAGCCCTTGGATGTTGTGGGAGTTGTAGAAGATAATTTGACCTATGAGGAGGACCCGTAGAGATTTTGGATAGACAAGTGAAGAGGTTGAGAAACAAAAAGGTACCTTCCGTTAAGGTCCTTTAGAGGAACCAACAAGTTGAAAGTGCCACATGGGAAGCTGAGGCAAACATGACAAAGCGATATCCATATCTCTTCCACTCTACCCAAGTCGAAGGAACTAATCTAAGTCCCCTATATCATTTCAAGTCTTATGTTTTAGTCCTTATGTCATTTTGCATGCATTCATGTTCATGGTAACAAGTTTATGTTGATTTTTGACACTTATGTTGAGACTTTCTACAAATAATATGTAAGTGCATTTGTTGCATTAATGTCGGGCTAAAATCTTCATGATTACTTCTCTTATGCACGTTTCTTTGAGGATGAAGGTTCCCAAGGGAGATATTGAAATGCTCGAAAATATGGATCAGAATGCCCATAATCGTAATTTCCATATATCTCAAAATTCGTGTGTGATATCAAAATTCCAACTTCATATTCTCGATTAGGGAGCAAAATTGAGTGGGAAATGGGTATAACCTGGATTTTAGAGGATGCATTGCGAAAAATAAATTTCGCTAATTCAAGATTTCCAGAGAGGATCCGCGCCCTGGCAGCGATGCTCTAGGGGCATGGAGCAGTGTAAAATGACCTTCGCATTTGGTCCGCGTCGCAGACCAGATGCAGGCCTATACAAGTTTTCCTTAGTTTTATGTGTCAGCAAAGGGTATTGCGGTCACAGCCCCATGCCCACTTATGCGCAAAAGAACCCATACTTAGAACTCTATATCACCAAAAACCGTCACAAAAGCCTCTCTAAGACTTAACTAAATATCTCATTCAAATTTCAAAGATTTCAAAGTTAACTTTGGAACTCAAAGATTCACCTCAAACTCTAAGTTTCCTTCAAGCTCATCTCAAGAAAACCCAAGTTTTAGGTATGTTGGTTTTATCCATTAGGTCCTTTCACCCATAGAACCCAAACTCCTTTTTTATGAAAATTGCATATTTTCAAGTTGTATCATCTATGGGTATCTCTTATTATGGATTATGAATATAAATTATGTTGGGGTTTCATGAAATGTTAATTGATTATGCATGACTATCTATTTCAAGCTTATACCATGAATTGGTTTTGTCTATTGAGACTATGCATGTTTTGAGCTATGAAACTATGATCTATTATGAGATTTGATGATGGATTTCAAGGTACCCTACCTCAGGGTTTTACTATAGGTTGGTGGGTTGATTCGTATTGAGTTTTCTTGTATTATTCACTCTTGAATTGCATGATTTTGAACAAACATTATGAACCCACCAAGTGTTTGATAAAATGTCATGATAAGAATTCTCAAGTTATTGATGATCTATTACACAATTTAAGAGTCAAGTGACTATATGATGATTAAGGGCTTTCAAGTATAACTTGAATTCATGAAAAGTATCTATGATATTGAAAGTAGACCATACTTTGTTGAGGGGTTGGCATGCCTCAATCACCTTGTAGAGGGGGTGACATGCCTCACACACCTTGTTGAGGGGGTGACATACCTCAATCACCTTGTTGAAGGATTGGCATGCCTCAATCACCTTGCCGAGGGGGTGACATGCCTTGGGTTCCAAGTAGTAGTCGCTTGGTCTATGTCGATTAAGGTCTTTTCCCACATATTATTATGTACTATGCAAGTTGAATGATTTACAAGCATGTTTTACTTCAAGCATTGATCATGCATGCCATATTGAGATTATACTTATCCATTACTTATAATTATGCATTTTGACTATATTGGCTTATGTCTTGTTGCATTGCATCCTACATACTTAGTACATTCAAACATACTAACACATACTCTATGCCTACGTGATATTACTATGTAGGGACCGGAGCACCTTTTGATCATCCGCCATGTGGCTAGTTCGGTACTTCGGAGATAAGCTTTGGTGAGTCCTAAAGTTCGAGGACACTATCTATGTTACTCTTGTTATTTTGAGACTTCTTTTTGTTGAACAATAACATATGAAGGTGAGCCCGGAAAGTATCTTGGCCCACGCTCCATTCCATGTTAGAGATGTTGTTAGATATTGTGATGTACTTATGCTATGAGTTTGACTCTCGAATGTTTTGTGATTATCAAGAACTTCCCTTAGTCCTGCTTCCCTTTATTTATATCTCTTGTTGTTTTATTTTGCTTCCGCGACCAAGGATCTGTGAATGATATGCTAAGAGGCTTGTTTAGGGTTCCCTTGGGTTCACCATTAACTGTGTCACGTCTAGGCCCTAGGCTTAGGTCATGACATCCCTACTCCGGATAAAAGGTGGTCTACTTGCAAAAGATAAACCACACTTCTCATTACGGGCCTCCCATTTGGAGAAGTGACCTTCCTTACAAGTCTCCCATATCATATCAATATTGTAACAGCACCTTACAGGCCTCCCATTTTGGTGAGGGTTACCGTATATATATATACACACCTATGCTAGCACATAGTTCAATGAAAGGGAGAGGACCCTTGGGGATAGCATTGACGCCCCCAATCCATCGGTGCTAATTCATCATCCAACAAGAAGACTTATATGTATACATGCTTACAAAAGAGGTATAAGTCGTTTCAAATCAATTCAATGCACACTTAGGCTCAAAAGCCAAACATATATCTTATACATTCATACTTGGGATCAAAAGTCAAATGATAGTTCATAATCATACATTTTATGCTTAGGAATAGCTCATTCACATATACAGAATGGTATAAACAATCAAATTTCTCAAAAAACCATATATATACATTAACGTGATCATATTCTTGTCATAACCATATAAGAACGAGAAAGTCGACTAAAAGGCTATTGCATAACCGACTCTTGTTGCCAAGTCGAGGGGGCCATCGCTATTAAGAACAACCGAGATCCAATGAGAATTTGCTCGTAGCTTCTAGTCTTTGACATCAAAAAAGAAGGTTGTAATAACGAAAGTTAAATATAGTATTTTCATCGAATATTCTAGTTATATCTTCAATCTCCATTTGTAATTTTAGTAAATCCGACTCATTCCATTTACCACTTATTTGATTCTTCTTGTAGTCATTCAATTTCTTATAAACTTGTGTATTATATCGTTAATAAGGTTCTTTCCTATCAATAGTTTGATTAAGTTAGGAATTTCATTAAATATAGTATTTTCATCAAATATTATATCACCCGACGAAGGAAGTTTCATCCCCAAAACTGAGGGACCTTCTCGAGCATAGGATAGGTAATTGAGAGATAGAGCTAGCCTATTCGTTATGGGAAATCAATGCTCTGGGCCAACCCACCTATTCATTTTCATAAAACACATGAGGGCTTAACCCACTTCATAATTTTCATAAAATCCAATTTACATGAATGCATATGCCAAGAATGATGTGTGATTAGCAACGGGCAATATAGATTCAATCTTAAATCGATCATTCAATATGAAATTCAAGCAAATCCATAACAAAATCCACATCCAAATCATAATATTGATTACCCATGCTTAGATCAATCTTTAAAGGGATATTGCATATTACAATATTCATAATAATATGTAATTCAATATATTATAAATCAACTAAAAATCATCAATGTCATGACCAGGGCCTAGGGTCTAAGAGTGACATGAAGATTGGGAGTCCAGAAGTCCCCAAACAAGCCTCGTAGTATCCATAATGACATCATCAGTTTGGAAGCGTATTTGAATAGTAAACGTCTAATTCTAAGGGACGAGAGAATAGGACTCGCACTATGGGGGTAACATAGAAAATGGGAGTAGCATGAATTCACAAAGTACATAGTACATACATACTAAACGGAGGGTAAGTATGACTCACTATATTTAGGATCCTCCACTTTATACACATAACATATCACAAAGCTCATAATCAAATTGTAAGATAATTATCAATAGATATCCAAAGCCATAAGCATAACCTCCGAACACAACACTTAACATACAATCTAAAAGGAGTGTACAAGGTGTCCAACAAAGCCTCTAAATATAAGATAGGTTGGGGGCCAAGACATACCCCAAGCTCACCCTCAAAGTAAGTAAAATAGATAAGAGCACCATGGGTAGAAGGAATGGTGGTTCGTACTAGGAAGATAGGACTCACCACAACAAGCAGAACTTAAGATCCAAGCTAGACGTCATACGGTGGATACATGGTGAGATCATGCAGGAAAAAGTATACATTAGTACGTTTGAATGTACTAAGTATGCGAGGTGCAATGCATACGACTTACCAAACCTGCATTTTAGTGTTAGATGATAAGGGCACATAATATATAGGACATATATGGCAAGAGATATAGTGTACGATATGCCATGAAACCAATGATGCATGAAATGCACAAATGTCATATATAGGGGGGATATGACCTCAACTGACATGAGTAAGACCAAGCGAGCTATTACTTAGAATCCCGATGAAATCCCCTCACCAGTAAAGAGGTGGTATACTTGCCAAAGGTAAACCATACTTCACCTTACGGGCACCCCATTTTGTAAGAAGCAACCTTCCTTATGGGCACCCCCATTTCAGATAGGATTTTTACATAATATCATATCACATTATACTTCACCTTACGGGCACCCCCATTTCGTATGAAACAACCTTCCTTACGAGCACCCCCATTTCGGATAGGATTTTCACATAAACTATGCTAGGCACATAGTTTAAGGAAAGACAAGGAACCCCTCAGTCCATCAGTGCTAAGTTGTCATCCCACAAGAGTACATATACGTATGTAAACATGCTTTCAAAAGAGATAATAGTTTATTCCAATTCTTTCAATGCACATTTATGCTCAAAAGCCAAATCGTCGTTCATATTCATAATACTCATGCATAGGAATAGCTCATTCATATATACAAAATGGTGTAAACACCCAAAATGCTCACAGAGACATAATCATAGAATATATGTGATCACATTCTTGTCATAACCAATATCTTATCAAAATCATATACATAAACATAATTGGGCTTAACCAACTTCATAATTTTCATAAAATCTAATGTTCATGAATGCATGTGCGATGAATGCGATGACAATGGCATGAGTAATATAGATTTAAACTAAATTCAACAATACATTATAAGATTCAAGTGAAAACATAAGTAAAATTCACATTTAAAACATAATATATACTACCCAAGCCTAAATCAAGCTTAAAGGGAACATGCATATTTATAAGTTCATAAATTCCATGTAATTTATCATAGCTTAAATCAACTTAAAGTCAGTAGATCAACATAACTATGCATTGCTAAAATTTAAGGAATCACAATATTTAAAACCTAATTTAAAGTAAGCTAAATATTCATGAAAGTTATTTGAAAGTGTTTGGGTCTCCTTGATTGAAAGGAACCAAGGATCAAACCCACATACCTTGACCAAGGAAGATGTTTCAAGAGAAATTTGAAGAAGGAATGAGCTTTCCTTGACTCCCAAGTCTTCAATCCACAATAGTTCTTTGAGGGAGGTTTGAGAGAGTTTTCATATGTGAGGAATGAATTTGAATGTTAAGAATAAGATTTAGGTCATTGGGAAGTCCTAAAAGACCATTAGAATTAACCGAATTTACGAAAATGCCATTAATGAAACGAGTTGAAATATTGCACGTCACCATTTCAAGGGAGGGTTCACGGTTCGTGACTCATCGCATGGACCGTATACCCGTCCATGAGACAACACATAGAAAACTTTGCTTGACGGAAGTTCAAAATGATAATCCCATACTTAGAAATATTTTTGACGAAATCAACAATAGGAAGGGCTTCACGAGCCGTGTGAGGTTACACGGTCCGAGTGACTTCCCGTACCCCCATACTTGGAAAAACAAGTCTCACAACAAGCTACGAGATGGTGATTTATACTTAGAAAAATTTTCATTCTAGAGGCTATACGGAGGGCCTCACGGCCCGTGAGACACCACACGATCCATGTGGGTGGCATGCCCCCGCACTTAGTCCCAAACGGAGGGCCTACAAGCCTAAGGCCACCACACGACCCTCCAAAGGGTCCGTGAGATGTCACACAGTCCATGTGAGGTCCAAGTGTGGCGTGCGTTAGCTTCAAATTTCACACCAAGGGGCAACACTACATTTTGAGGCCAAGGATCACTTCACTAGAGGCCGCACGAGCCATGTGACCTCACACGGGTCGTGAGGTCTCCCTTGAACAACCTTGGCCCAAAACTTCCAAAAATCAAAATTTTTAAGATCAAACAAAGTTGTACAACATCCAGGTCATTGTAATCAATAAAGCATAGCCCACACTTCAATTGAATTTACAAACAAAAATCTTAAAAAACAACAATTAAAGTAAGCTAATTTTTCATAAATAAAGTAAAAAAGTTTGGGTCTTCTTGGTTGAAAGGGACCAAGAATCAATCCCACATACCTTAGCTAATGAAGAATATTCAAGAAGAAAATTGATGAAGAAACGAGCTTTCCCTTGCTTCCCAAGTTTAGTTTTCACAAGAGCCTTTGAGAGAGTTCTTAAGGAGAGTTCAATATAATTCCAATTGTAAGGATGAATTTGAATAAGAGAAATAAAGTACAGGTCATTTTAATGTCTTTAGGTAGCATATAAAGTCACAAAAGATCCTTAGGATAACCCATAATTATGAAAATACCATTAATGGAAGGAGTAGAAAAATTGAAGTCAAGTTCTCAAGGAGGGGTTATACGGTCCGTGAGGCACTATATGGACCATATACTTGCCCGTGGTCCAACACATAGAAAAGTTCCACTTGACAAAGGTCTGAGATGGAAATCCAATATATAGAAAAAATTGAACGTAGAGACCCATACAGAAGGGTTATACGAATAGTACCAAGCCACACCTCCGTACCACTTCACTTAGAAAAATTCTCCACGGTAAAGTTTTGAGAGGGTGATTTAATACTTAGAAAATTTTCACCCCGACACCTATACAGAAGGGCCTCATAGACCGTGAAGCACCATATTGTCCGTGAGAGGGGCCGTGTGACTTGCCTTAGGCTCAAAACTATGGAGTTTCAAGCCCAAGGCCACCACACAGTCCACCAAATGGTTCGTATGGTGTCACACAGATAGTGTGGGGTCCAAGTGTGGTATGCCTTGGTCCCCAACTCCACATTAAGACCTTCACACCCCACACACGACCAAGGGCCACTTCAAGAAGGCTCCACACGGTCTGTATAGCACCACATGGACTGTGAAGACTTCCATGAAGCGTCACCTTGGTCAAAAACTTTCCGGAATCAAATTTCCAAGCTCCATTGAGTTCGTACAAAGTCTGTATCCTTACATCATCTGCTCATTGGTAACAGTAGTCCTCAAATATGCAATAACAAGGCTTGAAAGGATTGATTTAGAACATGAAACATCCAAAAACAAGATACAATGCATATTTCATCATATGAAAATCATAAAGTCATTAAAACTCATATCAAAATGCATTCGAATTATTCATAATGTCATAAAAATCATTTTCGTGCACATGTGTGCATGTCATGTCCTAAAACTCAAAACGAATTAGGACCACTTGGAAAAGAAGGAACCTAATACCTTAGGTTTTAGTAAATGGGAATAGATGGGGATATCACTTCATTATGTCCAACTCCGCCTCCCATGTAGCACTCTCCACATATTGATTTCTCCAAAGTACCTTAATCGAAGCCACATCCTTGTTATGAAGATGCTTCACTTGCTGATCCAAAATCTCAATCAGAACTTACTCATAAGACAAGTTCTCCTCAACCTCCACACCTTCCAAAGGCACAATAGCACTAGGATCACCAACCAACTTTATCAACATAGACACATGGAAAATCGGGTGAATAGAACTCACGTCCGGAGGGAACACCAACCTATAAGCTACATTTCCAATCCACTCAACAATCTCTTAAGGACCTATATGTTGGGGACTTAGGTTGCCCTTCTTTCCAAAACAAATTACATCCTTCATAGGTGAGACTTTCATATACACCCAATCATCAACTGAAACTTAAGATCCCTCTTCCTAACATCCGAATAGGACTTTTGGCGACTTTCAGCCGTCTTCAACCTCTCCCTAATCAATTTCACCTTCTCCATAGCTTCCAACACCAAATCCAGGCCAATCAAATCCATCTCTCCTAACTCAAACCATCCCACCGGAGATCTACATCTCCTACATTACAAAGCCTCAAACAGTGCCATACCAATGCTAGCATGAAAGCTATTATTATAAGCAAACTCAATGAGTGGAAGATGATCATCCCAATTACCTTTGAATTCTAACACACAAGCCCTCAACATGCCCTCCAGAGTTTAAATTGTCCTCTCGGCTTGCCCATCGATTTGAGGATGAAAAGCAGTACTCAACTTCACCTTGGTACCAAGTCCTCTTTGAAATGACCTTAAAAAGTGAGAAGTAAATTGGGTGCCACGATCCGATATGATAGACCTAGGCACACCATGCAACCTCACCAACTCTTGGATGTACAATGTTGCATAATCTTCAGCACTAAAGGTAGTGTTAACCTGTAGGAAATGAGTTGACTTAGTTATCCGGTCAACAGTAATCCTAATTGAATCAAATTACCTTCGGATTCGAGGCAAACCAACCAAGAAATCCATGCTTACATCCTCCCACTTCCAAGTAGGAATTTCAATATCTTGAGTCAACCTGCCCGGCCTTTGGTGCTCCACCTTCACTTATTGACAATTAGGACATTCAGATACAAACTTAGCTATATATACTATGGCACCAATACACTTCCCATAAATCACGATACATCTTAGTTGGTCCCGGATGAATAGAATAATGAGAATTTTTTGGCGTCACTAATGATCACCCTCCTAAGATCATCCACATCCAGAATACATAGCCGATCTTGATCGGAAGCACACAATCTCCCCCTTGGGATAAGACCTCTATCCTCTTTTTAGCAATCAATTTCTTCAGCCCAACCAATGATGGATCTAGATCTTGTTTAGCCATTACATCAATAACCACAGAAGATTCGACCCCATTTTGAACATGAATGCCACCTTCTTTAGAGTAGGCCAACTCACACCCAACCTGGCCAAACGGTGAACATCTTTTGCCAACTCTTTCTTCCCTTCATAAACATGAGCTACACTTCCCATAGATAGCCTATTAAGAGCATCGACTATAACATTTGCCTTGCCGAGGTGATATTGTACACTCATGTTATAGTCCTTAAGGAGTTCCAATCACCTCTTTTGCCTCAAGTTAAGATCCCTTTGAGTGAGCACATGTTGCAAACTCTTGTGGTCGGTGAAAACATCAACATGCACACCATACAAATAGTGTCTCCAAATCATCAAGGAAAACACCACCGCTGCTAACTCAAGGTCATGAGTTAGGTAATTACGCTCATGCACCTTCAATTACCTTGATGCATAAGCTATCACCTTACCATGTTGCATAAGTAAACAACCCAACCGAATCTGAGAAGTATCACAATACACCACAAACCCATCTAAGCCATATGGTAAGGTAAAACATGAGCTGATGTAAGTCAATCTTTCAAGGTCTGAAAACTCTTCTCACACTCATCTGACCATACAAACTTGACTATTTTTTTTTACTCAACTTGGTCAATGGAGATGCAATACATGAGAAACCCTCAAAAATCTTCTATAATAACTAGCCTATCCGAGAAAACTTCGAATGTCCGAAGAAGTCAATGATGTAGGCCAATTCTTCACTGCCTCAGTCTTCTTCAGGTCAACCTTAATACCATCACCGGAAACCACATGACAAAGAAAAGCTACCTCAGCCAACCAAAACTTATGTTTGCTAAACTTAGCATACAATTTCTTCTCCCTCAAAGTCTGAAGAACCAACCTCAAATGATCCATATGCTCCCGCTCACTTTGAGAATAAATAAGGATATCATCAATGAAGACAATCACACAACTGTCAAGTAATGACTTGAACACCTGATTCATAAGATTCATAAATATGGATGGAGCATTAGTCAGACCAAATGGTATCACCATAAATTCAAAAAGCCCATACCTAGTCCGAAATGCCATCTTGGGAATATCACACTCCTTAACCTTCAATTGATGATAACCAGATAGAGGTCAATCATTGAGAAATGGGTGGCTCCTTGGAGTTGACCAAATAAGTCGTCAATCCTTGGCAGCAAATACTTATTCTTGATGGTTACCTTATTCAATTGCCTATAATCAATACACATCTGAACAGATCAATACACCCCATGGAGATATACTTGGCCTAATAAAGCCCTTCTCCAACAAATCCTTCAATTAATCCTTCAACTCCTTCAACTCAGCCAATGTTATACAATAAGTAGGAAAAGAAATAGGTAGAGTATCCCGGAGAAGACCTACGCAGAAGTCTACTTCCCTTTCGAGAGGAATACCGGGGAAGTTTTTGGGAAACACATCCTGAAAGTCCTTCACCAGATGGACTGATTCAAGAGTAATGACTCAGATTCCACATCTTTGACCCTCACAATATGATAGATGCACCCCTTCAAGATCATCTTTTGGGAATTAATACAGGAGATAAACTGACCTTTAATAGCGGAGCCACTACCCTGCCATTCAAGAACAGGCTCATTCAGAAATCGAAACTTGACTTTCAGGGTTCTACAATCTATAGAGGCATATGAAGCATGTAACCAATTGATCCTGAGAATTACATCAAAACCAAGCATCTTAAGTTCAATAAGATCACATGGTAATACCTTATGCAAAATAGAAACAGGGTATCCCTAATAATCTCTATGAGCAACAATGGATCAACCCACGGGAGTGTGAACTAAAAAGGGCTCCCTTAGAATTTCAGGACTCAAACGAAACTTAACAGCCAATAGAGGAGTCACTAAAGATAAATTGGAACCTAAATCAAGCAAAGCATAAGCATTAAAATCAAAAACTTTTAACATACCAGTCACAACATCCGGAGCCTCTTTAAGTTCTTGGCGAGCACGCAAAGCATAGAACATGTTGTTTCTTGGGGCAAAACCTTGGGGAGCTCTTTGTTAGCCCTGAGCACCTTGAGCCACTTGACCTTGACCCATTTGAGAATCCTTGGGACAATCATTAATGTTGGGGTTCTTATCACCACACCCATAGCATGCACCCACATTCCTCTAGTAAGAACCAGAGTGATTCTTCCCACAAAGAGCACACGGTGGA
>JAPFFP010028768.1:1314-15834 GCA_026153255.1 Solanum medicagineum | reverse complement strand
ACACATCCCAATCCCTCTCTTGAAGCATCTTAGTAGATGAAAAATCCATCCATTCCATCAAGAAAGATCAACACTTGCGTAATGGTCAACCTTGTCTTCGGCTCTTGGAAACTCCTATCACACTCAGACCATTGAAACTTGGCCTTCATCTGGGACAGTCTTGTCAATGGTTAGAAAACTTATATTTGTCAGAGAGGTTAGTCTAGGCCAGTTCTTACCCCATCTCAATCTTTTGGGTATCCACTCATATTCCATCTCCCAAAACTATATGGCTATGTATGCCACAGATTTGAGCCAAAACTCATGCTTTCAAAACTTTGCATATAACTCATTATTTATAAGCTTCTCTAAAGAGATTCTAAGGTGATTGGCATTATACTCCTTATATCGAGAATACAACAAAATAGGATCAATAAACACAATCATGAACATGTCAAGATACTGTCTGAATACTCTGTTCATCATGTCCGTGAAGGTCATAGGTGCATTTGTCAACCAAAGGACATCACCAAGATCTCGAGTCAAAAAGCCATCTTCTAGATGTCACATTCTCTCACTTTCAACTAGTGATAGCTTGATCAGAGGTCTATCTTCGAGAAAACAGTGGCACCCAAAAGTTTGTCAAACAAGTCATAGATCCTCAGAACAGGATACTTATTCTTCACTTTCACCTTATTCAATTGGAAATAGTCAATACACATCCTAAGGGAACCATCCTTCTTTCGCATGAACAAGACCGGAGCACCCCACGGAGAGACACACAGCCTTATAAATATCTTCTCTAGCTAGTCTCTTAACAACTCTTTCAACTCTGCAGCGGCCATTCAATATTGTGGAATAGAGATGGGCTGGGTGTCGAGAAGAGCATCTATTTCGAATTCAATCTGCTTATTTGGAGGTACTCTGGGTAGATCTTTGGGAAGTACATTAGGGAACTCAGTCACAATAAGGACAAACATAAGAGTAGGAGGCTCAACATCAACAGGCTTGACTCGCATGAGGTAATAAAGACATCCCTTAGAGATCAATCTTTGGGCCTTGAGGTAAGAAACAAACCTACCTTTCGGCGTAACAGAATCTCCCTTTCACTTTATAACAGGACCATTCAAAAACTGGAATTTCACAGCTTGAGTTTTGCAATTAACAGAAGCATAGCAGGCGTGGAGCTAGTCCATGCTAAGGATCACGTTGAAATTGACCATCTCTAAGCCTTCCCACGCATAAAAACACCTATACTTAGCCATATTTTCAACACCATATCAAGCAAGACATTCTCCAATACTCTCTTAAACACTTAGACAAATATTTCACTCAAAATTCAAGTGCCAAAACTCATTCTGGATCTTAAGGAATTCACTCAAGTTTCAAGTACTCATCTCAATCTTCATGAAGGAATTCTCCAAAGTTGAGGTATGTGGGTTTCAACCATTGAGTTCTTTCACCCATGATGCCTAAGCTTCCTTTTTATATAAATTTCATGTTTCTCAGCTGATTTACTCATGCGCTTTATTTAATATGAATTTGACTATGAACTATGTTGGGGTTTCATAAAAGTGTGACTGTTTAAGCATGTTTGAGCTATGAATCTATGGTTTATTATGAGATTTGATAAGGGATTTAAATGTATCTTGCATGAGAGTATTACCAAGTGTTTGTGGGTTGATTTACCTTGAGTTTTCTCACTTGATTTCACTCATAAATTGAATCATTTTAAACTAGCATTATAGACGCACCAAGTGTTTGATAAAATGTCTGGTTATGGATTCTTGAGTTATTGATGACCTATTGTATGACCTATAACTTGAATGATTTTATGATGATGAATGTATAAATGTGTTGATTTCATGGAAAGTATCGATAGTATTGTGAGTTGACCATACCTAGTTGAGGAGGGGTAAATTGCCTCGACCATCTTGATTGAGGGGGGGGGGTGTATGCCCATTAACCAATTGAGGGGTTGATACCTCAATCACTTTTGGTGGGGGTGGTCATTCCCATCAACCAATTGGGGGGTTGATTCCTCAATCACTTGGGACGGGGGTGGTCATGCTTTCAACCAATTGAGGTGTTGATAGCTAAATCACCTTGGTTTGTAGGATGTAACAACCATCAACCAATTGAGAGGTTGATTCCTCAATCACTTCCAAGGGGTGGTCTACCTTGGACTCCGAGTACTAAGTTTTCTTTCTACACACGTAATATGTTCTATATAAGCATGTTTGTCACGACACAAGCCTAGGGCCTAACCATGATACGGTGTAGGGGGAACTCGAAGGGACCCAAAGCATCCTTCTTAACATATCATTACACATCTTTGGTTGCGGAAACAATAAAGTATCAATAAAACATTAGAAGCAAGGGTAACGGGGCTAAGGGGGAACTTCCACATAACGAACAACAAGAGTCAATACAGACGAGGCTCATGGCATAAATACATAACATGTCCAACAACACCTCTACTACATAAAGATAAGAGTGGGGGCCAAGACAAAACAACCGGGCGCACCCTCATAGTCAATACGTAACAAAAAGAGAGAAAAGTCTTAATACAAAGCAAGAGATCATAAATAACATCCCTTGAATAGAAGACTCACCAACAAGCTTGATAGAAGTCGTAATAGCCATGTGGAGGATGAGGATGATCAAGCGGTGCACCGGTTCCTACATGGTGACATCATTTAGGCATAAAGTATGCATTAATACGTTTGAATGTACTAAGTATGTAGGATGTAATGCAACAATAGATAGACATCAATAATCAAAATGCATAGAGATAAGCAATAGATAACATAACTGCAATATGGCATGCATGATTAATGCTTAAGTAAAACATGCTTACATAGAGTAGAACATATGTGTAAGAAGAGACCATGAAACTATTGGTGGATCATCACACCCTTCCACCCTTGGTGCCGAAGTACAAACCCCACCGATAGGTTGATGGATGTCGCATCCTACCACCCATCGTGGCGGAGTACAAACCCCTTGATAGGTTGATGAGTACAAACCGCCAACAAGGTTGATGGCTACAAACCCCAAAAAGGTTGCTCGGCTCCCAACCCCCGAGTTGGGCATGGTAACATTCCAACACTATATAGAGAATACCTTAAACGCACATTCATTACATTACCATATCATCATCATTTACTCATTCAACTCACAGGACATGCATTGGACCTTTAACTCCTCAAGAAACCATAGTGGGACATTTTATCGAACACTTAGAGGGCATGTGGTACTAGTATAAAACTATGCAATTCAAGAGTGAAATCATGCTAGGAAATTCAATGTAAAATCTTCAATAGATACTTGGTAACACCCTCAAGTGATAAACTTCAAATACCTTCATCAAACCTTTCAATAGACCTTAGATCCATAGCTCAAAACATAGTAAAATAGTTATAATTTTATAAGATCAAATATAGTGTGCAGTGATTTTCATAATAGATAAGACCCATGAGTAAACCAACTTTAAATCACGCAATTTTGAGGAAGAAGAAGCTTGGGCATCATGGGTGAAAGGAACCCATGAAAGAAACCCACATAACTTGGCTTTGAAGATGAAATTGATAAAGATTGGAGATGGAGACTTGAAGCTTAGGTGCAATCCTTAAGATCCGAAAAGGGTCTTGAGTCTTGAATTTAGGAGATAAAATATTGGCTAAGTGCTTGAATATTGGGGAATGTTTAGAATGATATGAGGATGAAAAATGGCAAAGTATAGCTATTTTTTTGTTTGGAAACACTTAGGACCAAGACTTCAAAGTCTTGGACCGAGGTCAAAACTGGGCAAAGTTTAACACTAGTGCACACCCTTGGCGCATAGCTCCAGGGGCGCTATGAATTTGCATTTTGGGAATTTCAGATTTTGATATGGTTGCTCTACAATCTGGGATAGACCCTTCTCCCCCTAATTTGGACCCGTTGAAAAGGAATATGAAATCAGATTTTTGATATCACGCATGGATTTTAAAATATATGGAAAATGTAATTTTGTGCACTTCCGAGGGACATTTTCAGGCACTTTTTGGGGTCATTTCAATATCTTCGCCTTGGGAACATTCAACCCTTAATGTCAAAGAGACGAATATGAGATGGAAAAACATGAAAATTTTAGCTCACATAGAGATGCAACAATGCGCTTAAACATTATTTCAAAAACTTCATCATAAGTGTAAAATCATCATGAACTTGTCAATTTAAAGATGAACATATGCAATGACATAGGGCTAAACTTAAGACTTGAGATCAAATGAAGAACCTAGATCAATACTTTAGGCTCAAGCTAAGTGGATAGGGTAAGGATATCGCTTTTACATGTCTGTTTCAGCCTCCCAAGTAGCACTCTTAACTTGTTGATCCAAAAGACCTTAAAAAAAGCCACCTCTTTGTTTCTCAACCTCTTCACTTGCCTATCCAAAATCTGAACTAGAACCTCTTCATATTTCAAATTATCCTCAATAACACCCACAACATTAAGAGGCACAATGGCATTCGGATCACCCACACATTTCCTCAACATGGACACATGGAACACCGGATGAATTAATTCCATCTCACCAGGCAACCTAAACTCATAAACTACCTTGCCAACTCTCCTCATGACCTCACACGGACCAACATTTCTGGGGCTCAACTTGCCCTTCTTAACAAAACAGACAGAATCCTTAATGGGTGAAACCTTTAGGTAGACCCAATCACCACTTTTGAATTCAAGGTCTCTTCTTCTCACATTACCATAGGATTTTTGATGACTTTGGGCCGGCTTCAACCTTTCCCAAATCATCCTAACCTTCTCAAAGCCTCGATAACCAGATTTGGTCCCAACAAAGCTATCTCATAAACCTCAAACATTCTGACTGGTGATCTACAACGTCTCCCATGGAAGGCCTTAAAATGAGCCATACCGATGCTAGAATGATAGCTATTGTTATAGGCAACTCAATCAACGGAAGATGATTATCCCAACTACCTTTAAGCTCCAACACAGATGCTCTAAGTATATCCTCAAGGGTTTGGATGGTCCTCTCGGCTTGGCCATCCTTTTGAGGATGGAAGGCCATAGAAAGCTTAACTCTAGTACCAAGACTCCTTTGGAAAGATCTAAAAAATGTGAAGTAAATTAAGGCCCACGATTCAAAATATGATAGATAAAGGAAACCCATGCAACCGTACCAAGTCATGAATGTACAACATTGCATAATCTTTAGCCTCATATGTTGTTTTAACCGGTATAAAATGGCTGATTTTTACATTCTATCAACCACAACCCAAATTGAATCAAAACCCTTTCTATTTTTGGGCAACTTAACCACAAAATCCATATTTATCTCTTCCACTTACAAGTAGGAACCTCAATGTCTTGGGTTAAGCTACCAGGACTTTGATGTTCGGCTTTGACGTGTTGACAGCTATGACAATCGGACACGAATTTGGGATGTCCCTTCTCATGCCATCCCACCAATACACATCCCTCAAATCTCTATACATTTTGGTGGAGCCGGGGTGGATAGAATAAGAAGAGTTGTGGGCCTCATCAAGGATCTTTTCTATTAAACCACCAACACATGGTACACACAACCTACCTTGGTACCTAAGGGCACCATCTCCCCCTTGGGAGAAAACCTCCACCTTGCCCTCTTTCAACAAGGCCTTCAATTCTAACAAGGAGGGATCAAGATCTTGTTTCTATCACCTCATCAACAAAAGAAGACCTAGAACTATCAACAACAACAATATCACTACTACTAACCTCCTCCAATCTAAGCCCCAACCTAGCCAACCGATGCACTTCCATAGCCATCTCCTTCTCACTACCATCAACTTGAGCTAGGCTACCCAAGGACACCCTACTCAAGGCATCGGCCACCATATTTGCCTTACCTAGATGATAATATGTACTCTTATCATAGTCTTTAATAAGTCTATCCACCTTCTTTGCCTAAAGTTGAGATCTTTTTTAGTGAAGACATATTGAAGGCCCTTATGATCGGTGAACGCATCAACATGCACCCCATACAAATAATGTCGCCAAATTTTCAAAAGAAATACCACAACGGCGAATTCAACAATATGAGTAGGGTAGTTCTTTTCATGCACATTGAGTTGCCTAGAAGCATAGGTTATCACCTTATCATTTTGTGTTAGCACACAACCCAAACCCACTTTTTAAGCATCACAATACACAACAAATCCCTAAAGCCCATCCGATAGTGATAATATAAGAGCGAGCACAATCTTATCTTTCATGGTTTGGAAACTCCTCTCACATTCATCGGTCCACACAAACTTAGCCTTCTTTTGAGTAAATTTCATCATAGGAGAAGCAATAGAAAAGAACCCATTCACAATCCTCCGATAGTAACCCGCTAAGCCTAAGAAACTTCCAATGTCCGACGGGGTCAATGGTCTAGGATGATTTCTAATCACATTAGTCTTTTTAGGGTCCACCTTTATACCATCGCCCGACACCACATGTCGTAGGAAAGCCACCTCCTTCAACCGAAATTCACACTTTTCATAATTAGCATACAACTTCTCCTCCCTCAATATTTGCAACCCAACCCTCAAATGAGCCCTATGCTCCTCCTCACCACAAGAATAGATCAAAATATCATCAATGAAAACCACAACAAAGGAATCAAGGTAGGGTTTGAAGACCTTTTTCATAAGGTCCATGTAGATGATTGGTGCATTGGTCAACCCAATAGACATCACAACAAACTCATAGTGCCCATATCTAATTTGGAAGGTCGTCTTAGGAATATCACACTGCCTCAACTTCACTTGATGATACCCAGATCTAAGATCAATCTTAAAGAAATGGCTAGCCCCTTGCAATTGTTCAAACAAGTCATTAATCCTTGGAAGAGTATACCTTTTCTTGATGGTGACCCTATTGAGTTGCCCATAGTCAATACACATTCTAAGAAACTCATCCTTCTTCTTCACAAACAACACTGGTGCACCCCAAGGGGATTGACTAGGCCTAATAAAATCCTCCTCCAATAAGTCCCTCAGTTGTTTCTTTAACTCCTTTAATTTCGCTGGGGACATATGGTAAAGGAGAACAAAAATGGGTTGAGTATTGTGGAGGAGGTCTATGCCAAAGTCTATTTTCCTTTTGGGAAGAACACTAGGAAAGTCATCTGGGAAGAAATCAAGAAACTCATTTACAACTGGAACCAACTCTATGGGGAAGGACTTTAGACTCCACATCTCTAACACTTACAAGATGGTAAAGACACCCCTTAGAGATCATCTTACGGGCTTTAATGCAAAAGATGAATCTACTTTTTACCACCGCATCTTGACTCTCCCACTCAAGGACGGGATCATTGAAAAATTTGAATTTGACCCTACGGGTTCTACCATCAATAGAAGCATACTAGGCATGCAACCAATCCATCCCAAGAATGACATCAAAATCAACCATTTCTAACTCAACACGATCACAAGGGAACACTTTATGCTTATTTTATATCCGATCCTTTCCTAAGTGGTATCAGAGCAATGATGGTTGTATCTGTGCTTAACATGAGCAACTAAGCGCATATACTGTCTTGAGGTTAAGATATGGCTAAAGGCCACTCCATTATAAGATAATTCCAGTACTTGGGTAGGTCAGTGGCGAAAGCGCTGTCCAAGTTGTTATGCCAATTATTGGAAGAAGTATCTCCAAATTATTTTTAAGTATTAAATCTTATTATCATGTTTTATACTTGATCTACTTTGTATGAGGTACTTATTTCTCTCTAAGATGTGTGATGTAACCGAGTAATATCAAGAGCATACATTGGCAAGCCTGTCCTTGTAGTCCTAGTTAGCCATGGTGGGCGTTTGTTGTGACCCTTAGGTGTTCCCGTAGCCAAGATAACTCTAGAGAGAGAAGAGGTAAAGCCAAGAGGACATGCAGATCTGCATGAACCAATGATAATTAGATCTAAAACTTAATTATAATATGGTATATGATATTCTAATATTTGCATAACCTGGTTGTTTACTGATAAGTGGATTTGTCTAAATGCTTTAGTATAAGCTCCAAGACAATATCCTTTGAAAATGAATCAAAATATATTAAATTCTGTTAACCTTTCTTCTAGGGCAACTCAGATTGCTAAAACTGAATCTAGTTTGGATAACTGGAGTATCCCTGATGTACCTTTTAATAAGATCTACCAGATAGGTCATTTTAATCTTATTAGACAACACAATATTAAAACCTGTGAGTCTACTGTTGCAATTAATAATTCTTTAGAAATTATTAAATTGTTAAATGAACATGACATTAACAGATATAAAAATCAATTTAATTATCTGCATATAGGACTTGTTCAAATTGCTGTTAAGCCTTTATTTTGAAAGGACTTAATATCCCTGTTAGTGCCTCGCTTAGAGATGCACGTTTTCTAAATTTTGATGATTCTCTGTTAGGAGCCTTAGAAAGTAACCTGGCTAATGGCCCTGTTTACTTTAATTGCTATCCTAACTTCTCTGTTGATATTAATGATCCAAATATCTTGGATACATTAACTCTTAATATTAAGACTAAGAATATGAATAGCAAATCCGAAACTCGTGAAGTAGCTGTCATCTATCGAGTCTATTACAGGTTGATGTGAACTACCCTTGCTCCTAGAGCTAGGATAGAGAGTACCAAAGGTGTAACTATGCTAATGGAAGCGAACCATGAGCATAGTACCATCTTTGTTCCTCGCCTTCTCAAGTGGAATGACCTCCTGGGCAATATAGATTCGCATTTTGAGGCCATTATCCAACCTACTTTATCTCACACGGATAAACGTCAAATTGAGCGTGTCATTCAAAACTCCAATGGTTCTGTTGACCTCAAATTTTTGGACTCTAGACCTCATCGAAGTTTCACCGCTGGTTCCACTTATTCCAAACCCCCGGAGGGAGTATTTAGTCATTCTTATTCCTTTAGGTCAGCTGAGAAAAGTCAAGTTAATGGTGTTGACTTTTCGGGAGAAATCCTAAAAGTATTTTATAAACCTCAGGTTCAAGAGCCTTCTAGTCCCACAACATCTGAGATGGAGCCTCCAAGGCAATATGCAGACCCTGGATTGGGTGTTATCACTGCAGATGAGGATTATACCCCTGATCTTGCTTCTTTGAAAAAACTCTGGCTTGATCCTAAAAATAGGTTAAAGGTCAAATGGTATAGTGCTACCTATCCTCAGAGTTAGCAAGCTCTCTTTTGGAAAACAGTGGATTTCAGACATGAAGCGTTTGAAATGTGAGATCGAATTCTTCAGATGATTTGAGATCACTGGTAAATTGGATGACCAAAATGAGTCATTGCAAGTCCTTATTAATAAGTGGTATACTCTGTCCAGCAATGTTGTTGAGTCTATTACTCCCCCGTTTGAAGGAATTAAAATTCCTCATTCTAGTACTCTTGTTCCTGCGTCCCCTTTCAAACTTAAAAGTGGTAATCCTACTGCTTTGGCTACTAAAGCAGACCTTGATAGAGTTGTTGAGTAGAACAATTATACTAATAAATTGTTGCATACCGTGTCTCTACAGATTGAGGAAACAAAACCTAAGTCTGCTTTCTCTGCTCCTAGTTTGAGTGTCTCTAGGCCCAATACAAATAGTGCGATAGAGCCTAGTCCTATATTAAGACCTCCTGAATTTCATCGGGAATTGTTCCCAAAGCTCAACGACGATATTGCCGTCTCTGGTAAGCTGGTTAAGCAACTCACCGAAAAGTTAGCCCAGTTTCATGTTTCTGACAAAGGTAAGGCTAAAACATCTATTGTTTCTGGCTCTCCTTCAGCCAAAGAAACTAAAGCCTCTACTTCCAAGAATTCTGAAAGTGTTCAAACTCTTTCTGAAAATTCTCTCCATAAACTTTCTGACCAATACCCTAATCGCAGAAATTATTACAAGCGTCCCTCTTTTCCTCATACTCAGTATGAGGAAGACAGCTTCCAAATCCAATCCTCTCATGATGGTCGAGGCATCGTCAAATGGAATATCGATGGGTTAGCCGAACATCAAATCTATCGAGTCCTCCACGAGATGGGTGTTTACATTACCATCTACAAGGTGCGTACATCCAATAAAGAAGCAGCTGCTATGATCACAGCTGGCTTTACCAGAATGCTTAGGTACTTGTGGGATAATTATGTCACCGAAGAACTTAAGCAACATATTCTTAATGCAACCACGATTATCACCACTATTAAAATTGACAGTGGTACGGAAACTCAGGAATCTGAGACTCGTGAGGATGCTTGTGCTACTCTACTCTACCACATCGCTAAACACTTTGTAGGAGAACCAAAACTCTTCCAAGATAGGAGTTTAGAAATCCTTAATAACCTTAGATGTCTTAAATTAGGCGACTTTATGTGGTATAAGGATCAAATT
Organism: Solanum medicagineum; assembly: GCA_026153255.1. NCBI lineage: Eukaryota > Viridiplantae > Streptophyta > Magnoliopsida > Solanales > Solanaceae > Solanum > Solanum medicagineum. The sequence goes on along the minus strand of JAPFFP010028768.1, from coordinate 5,439 downwards.
ATGGTTAAAATAATGACCAGACCAGATTGTAATAGTGATTTCTGGAAAGATAGATTCATTAGCGGTCTTCTCCCTCTTTTTGCCGAAAAGGTAAGATCAAAGATTAGGGATAGGTGTGGTGGTAAAGTGCCCTATGACCAAATGACCTATGGAGACCTTCTTAGTCTCATTAATACCATAGGTTTAGAACTGTGTACAGACCTTAAGCTTAAAAGACACCTTAAGAAAGGTAGGATGACTTCTAGAACCGAATTAGGTAGTTTTTGCCGTGACTTTGGATACGGTAACATTGACTCTCCTCCTTCTAAGGTTGCCAAGAAGAAGTCAAAGAAGTCTTCTCATAATCCTAGGAAGTTTAGAAAATACTCTTCTAAGGATAGGTCTGACCAACCTAAGAAGAAATTTAAGAAGCGTAGACCTTCCCATAAGGAAGATGTATGTTGGAATTGTGGTAAGGCAGGTCATAGAGCTAGTCAGTATAGGTCTTCTAAGAAGAAGAAAAAAATTAATCTTCTAGGCTTAAACGATGATACTAAGGAGAAACTCTTTTCTATCCTCCAAGAGATTGATTCCAGTATTGTTAATTCTGGTTCAGATGAATATAGCGACGAAGAGAATATCAACATAGCCTATGAGTCTGATGAGAGTCAATCAGAACGAGATGACTCTTGTGATGGATCTTGCGAAGGTGTTTTCTGCGATTGCACTACTAGCACCATTCGTACGATTACTGAGGATTCTAAGGAAGTTCTCTTTGATATCATTGACCACATCAAAGATAATGAGTATAGAACTAGGTATCTTTCTGAACTTAAGAAGATTATCCTTAGTTCAGATAGCAAGAAACCTTCCTCTTCTAAGGTTATAGAACCTTTTAGTATGAAACAGGTCTTCTCTAGGTTCGATAGGCCTGTTGAACCCTCCGTTTCTGACTTGCGTAATGAAATGAATTCCCTTAAGCAGGAAGTCAGAGATATGAAGTCTCGCCTTGATAAGATAGAGCTTCAAGCCCTTATTTCTCAAGTCCTTAGAGACGTTTCCTCGACAGATAAAGGAAAATCTGTCTCTTTTGCTGAACTAGAACCTACTCCTAACTTCCCTGGAGAACCAATTGATCTCGGACTTCCGCAGGAAGCTAGTCCTTCTGTGTTCACTATCAAGTCCCTCAGTCAGCATATCCCAATTAAGTTGGTAATTGCTTAAGACTTCGTGCTCAACAAGATTGTATTGTTTGATAGTGGCGCCGATCGCAATCGCATTATGAAGGGCCTTATTCCTTTAAAGTACCTTGAGAAAGGCACTACTCATTTATATTCCGCTACAGGAGAGCGGATGAAAATAGATTATAAATTGTCTAAAGAACATATTTGTAATAATAATATTTGCTTCACGAATGATTTTATAATCACGAAAAATATCAATGCGGATATTATTCTGGGTTTGCCATTTATCAATCAGTTAAAACCATATACTGATGATTTGGATGGTATCCATGCATGTATCCTTGGTCAAAAGTTTTTTTTCCATTTGTTAAATCCCTTTCTCCCGATGAAAGTTTATTTCTAAAAAATAAAACTGTTTTTAAAATTAATAGGCTTTCTAGTCATATTTCGTTTCTAAAAGAAGAAATAAAGATTGAACAAATTAAACAAACATTAAAAACCCCGAGAATGGTGACTAAGATCAATTCCCTTCAAAAGAAATTTAAAAATGAAGTTTGTTCTAATTTGTCTTCTACCTTTTGGAATACAAAAATGCATTCTGTTGAACTTCCTTACATTGATGGTTTTGATGAACAGCTAATCCCTACCAAGGACAGGCTGAATCAAATGAATCATGAAATGTTGGAAGTTTGTAAGAAGGAGATTGACCATTAAAAAATGGTATAATCCAACCTTCTAGCTCTCCCTGAAGTTGTTATGCATTCTACGTAAATAATAGTGCAGAAAAGGAATGGGGTGCCCCTAGGCTTGTTATTAATTATAAGCCTTTGAATTCTATTTTGAAATAGATAAGGCATCCTATTCCCAACAAAAGGGACCTTCTCAAGCGAACTTATAAAGCTAATCTTTATAGCAAGTTCGATATGAAACTTGGGTCCACTTGGGATACCACTTTCACAGACTAAAATGGAATAGAGGCCTTTGAGAAGGTGAGGCTGATAAGAGAGAGGCTGAAAACAGCCTAGAGTAGACAAAGGTCCTACTTCGATGTGAGAAGAAGAGATCTTGATTATAAAGTTGGTGATTGGGTTTACTTAAACGTCTCACCCATGAAGGGTGTGGTCTGGTTTGGCAAGAAACGGAAATTGAGCCCAATGTTTTTGTGTCCTTACAAAGTTTTGAGGAGAGTAGGTAAGGTTGCATATGAGTTAGAGTTGCCTATGGAGATGGATATAGTTCATCCAATCTTCCATATGTCTATGTTGAGAAAGTGTGTGGTGACCTAAATGCTATAGTGCACTTGTATGTTGTGGGTGTTGTAGAAGATAATTTGACCTATGAGGAGGTCCCAGTAGAGATTTTGGATAGACAAGTGAAGAGGTTGAGAAACAAAGATGTAGCTTCCATCAAGGTCCTTTGGAGAATCAATAAGTTGAAAGTGCCACATGGGAAGCCAAGGTGGACATGAAAAAGCGATAACCATATCTCATCTACTTTACACAAACCAAAGGTACTAATTTAAGTCCTCTGCATGATTTTACGTCTTAAGTTTTCAGCCTTTATGACATTTTACATGCATTCATGTTCATGGTGATAAGTTTATGGTGTTTTATGACATTCATGTTGAGATTGTTGAAATGATGTTTAAGTGCATCTGTTGCATTCATGTCAGAATGAAATATTCATGATTACTTCTCTCATGCATGTTTCTTTGACATTCGGGGAAGAATGTTCCCAAGAAAAGATATTAAAACATCCCAAAAACGTGCTTCGGAATGCCCATAATTGTAATTTTCTTATATATCAAAATTCATGTGTGATATTAAAAATTCGACTTCATATTCTCAATCAGGGGGCAAAATTGAGTGGGGACTGTATATAATCCGAATTTTAGAGGACCTATAGCAAAAAATAATTTTTGCTAATTTCTGAATTCCAAAGAGCATTCGTGCCATGGCCGCAACGCGCCAGGTGCGTCGATCAATGTTATTTGTTCCTCCGCATTGGGTCCACATCGCGGACCAGATGCGGACCAGTACAAAACCTTTCTTAGTTTTTAGTATGTGCCCAAGGGCATTGGGGTCATAGTCCCATGCCCATTAAAATGTGAAATAACCTATACTTAGTCATTTTTCAACTCTATATCACTCAAAATCCTCACAAAAACCTCTCCAAGACTTAACCAAATATCTCAACAAATTCAAGGATTTCAAGTTTAACTTTGGAACTCAAGGATTCACTACAAGATTTAAGTTTCCTTTAAGCTCATTCCAAGAAAACCCAAGTTTGAGGTATGTAGGTTTTCTTCCATTGGGTCCTTTCACCCATGGAGCCCAATCTTTCTTTTTACGAAAATTGCATGTTTTCAAGTTATATCATCTATGGGTATCTCCTATTATCGATTATAAATATAAACTACGTTAGGTTTATGAAATTTTGATTGAGTGTGCATGATTATCTATTTCCAAGCCTATACCATGAATTGTTTTTTTTTTATTAAGACTATATATGTTTTGAGCTAGAAACTATGATGTATTATGAGTTTCAATTATGATGGATTTTAAGATACCCAACATGAGGATTTTACCACATGTTGGTTAGCTGATTTGCATCAAGTGTTCTTATCCTATTTCACTCTCGAATTGCATGGTTTTGAACTAGTATCATGAACCCACCAAGTGTTTGATAAAATGTCAAGTCATGAAATCTCAAGCTATTGATAATCTATTTCATGATTTACAAATCAAGTGATTATATGATGATTAAGGGCTTCAAAGTATGTATTGGATTCATGAAAAGTATCTATGATTTTACAAGTATCAAGTTAAGGATTTTTACCTCTTATGATCCATTCATGTAAAGTAAGGGTTCATGTATGATTATGATCTACTCTCATGTTTCAAGCTAGGTTGTCAAACATGTTTCAAGAGCTACTCATGTCATATTTCCATGTTTCTTCCAA
>JAPFFP010028737.1:0-15836 GCA_026153255.1 Solanum medicagineum | reverse complement strand
TCATTAAAAGACCACTACCTCCAATTCTCCCAATTGTACACTTATGTTTAGTTCAAAAATATACGGGGCCTAACAGTCTTACTTTCATTTCTTAGGATATTTTCTCCGTTCATCAAAACTCGCGATCGAGGGAACCAAGACTGCTATTTTATGAATATTATAGCAAAGAGTGCCCCATTGACTCTTAAAATGTTTCTAGCAGTACCTCTTCATGTTTTTTTAGTGGTTGCTTGTAATGAGCTGACTTTTACTGTTTCCGTGTTTCAGAATCATGATTGAAATAATGACATGGACCTCATATTTGAAAATTGCATCTCTAAATCATTTTGCATTTGAAGATATTATTTCAACAAGTCATGCATCTTTACCACTTGTACATCCCTAATATCCCAAATAAATTCTCTCTCGAGAAAGTTTATTTTTCCTCTTTTGTGTGAGCGAGTTGATAAATGAACAAAATCAAAATCAAATTGGGTTTTGTTGATTAGCTGTGGGGGTGGGGTGGGGTGTCATGTTCGACATAGATTATGTCGTATATCACTCGAAAGAATGTAAGGACCTAAACTTCATAAAACATATTTTCGGAAGTTTTTGGCCTAGGGTGCCCACCAAGGGACCCTCCACGAACCGTAGTACCCGCCACTGTCCATGAAGGGTCACATGGAGGAACCTTAGGCCTAGTATCCAGGCTGCCTTGGAGGTATGGCTCACCAAGGACCATGGTGTGTCTCGTGGAGGGCACCTTCCTCTTGGCCTGCCTTGTTTTGCCCAAGGATGCACACCACTGACCTTACTATGGGCGTGGTGCATACGACAATCCATGTTGTGTATGTCGTGTAATGTACTCCATCAACTTTTCAAGCATGGTTACGTTGTAAGTTTATTTTGATCATTTTCCTAATTTCTAACTTTTTAATGGACGATTTTAGACTATAATACCCTCCTAAATGTATACTAACCAATCCTAATGACTATGGTGCACCCACAACACTTAGCCTCTCAAGATCAATCTTCCAAAAACTCTCAAATCCGCCAAGAGTTCATCAAGAATATCCAAGTTTCAGACCAATTGGGCTCCGGCCTGATTGTATCAACGGATGTGTATTATTGGATAGATATGTATCATGATTACTAGATTTTGCATTGATTCATTTCACTTCTTATCATTTTATTGCATTCCATATCATCTTATTTTGAGATTGTGGCTTGATTTGGTTAGTTGAAATTGAATATGATATGATTATATCTGATTTGTAGTTGTTAAATATTTGAGATTACTTTGAGGTATCTGTTGTATAATCAAGTTGTATATGGAGATATTATTTGTATATATAAACAATATCTTGTAATAATTGTTGGAGATATTTAATGTGTGTAGTTTGGTGGTATGTGGTTGGTGTGGAAAGAGAATTTTGTTCAATCTTCTTTACTTGTGTTTAGATTTTCTTGCTGAGTGTCTGTTATTTGGTACCCACCTGTTGCTATTGTTTTTGTAGGTCATGAGCTGAGTCCCTCTTGTTAGATTTTTTCCAGTGCCAGGATGAGCTTCAGGATTTCTTGAGAGGTAGTTGCTTGTCTCTTCGGTAGACCCTCGAGGATTCTATAACTTGTTATATTTTATTTAAGCACTAGACATTGAAACTTATATTTTCTTTGAGTGGTATTGTTTAGAGGCTTATATATATGACATGAGTTCTAGGATGATTTTTAGTTCGCTTTTCTTATGCTTATCTACTATTTTTAGTCTTTATTTCTTCCATTTTTAGTATCATGTAATGATTAAGCAGGTTTAGGCTGACTTGTTTTGATGGGTTAGGCAACTGCCATCACACTCTGTTTTTGGATCGTGACAAATACGTATGATTGTACCATGCAAATATTATTCAAATGAGAGACTACTTATCAAAATAAAAGTATATGACATGAAATAAGGGAACAATAATTTTTTTTTATTTGGCTAATGTCTTATTGTAAGTTACATAGAAATGGAAATTGAATTTCAATTTTTATTTTGGAAGGAAGAAGCAAAGTGTTCCAATTTATAGTATTCCTTTCTATTTCATCCCATGAAATTTTGATTCTTCAATTTATGTTGTCATTAGTTTCTTCAATTCGACTTCGAGAAGGCTGCCACCCACAATGACAGTTTGTGCCATCACAATAATAGGCTACTATACTTGAACACACATTTTTACAATCATTATCTGTCTTACAACAACATACAACAACCTCCGCTGCTTCAATCTTTGGCGAAATATCTATTCAATTAAAAGTAACAATCTATAATTAATAAAGAAAATCATATATGAGCACAAGAAGGTTTACAAAATCAACTTAAAAAATATTATAAAGAAGTTCATAGTAATTCTTATTAACAAAAATTAAATCAAGTAAAAGACTTACATAGTTCTATCGTCATAAACATGAGGAAAAGAATCAACACTTTGAAAACCATATCTTAATTTTATGTGTGCTCAATCACTTGATGATGATATTTTGCTTCCTCGTGTCCTATTTATAACATATTTAGTTTACAATTTAAGGAAAGTCATATGTTGTGAATCTTGTAACAAAGTTCTCTTTTTTTAATTGGTCAATTAAATTTAAGTTGACATAATAATATTTAGTTGTATCAGATAAGTCACTTGCACATATGATGTATTGACTTTGATTTGACCTTGCATGTTTGTCATTTTAGCATGTGGCACAATCCAAAACGAAAAAGAAATAAATCTAAACTTCTCTCCCTTCCATAACTTTTCTTTTCTTTTTTTTTTTTTTCATCTTTTCTTACAGAACACTTCTCTTCCCGGTTATCAAGTAAAACTAGCCTTACATGCAAGAGGAAAAATAAATTTATGTAATTTTGCCTTTGACTAATATGATGGAATCAAATAATAAATTTAACCATATATTGGGAAAAAATAATAGTTTCAATGTAATAATATAATAAAATCAAGCAGGTGAATCAGACACATCATATGGCAGTTGCGCACGCATAAGTAGGTAGCTAAAATGGCATGTCGAAAAATCTCCTGCCAGCTTCACCCGTCAAATCTCTCTTATATAATAGGATAAAATTTATTTACTTCTTACATGGTTTTTTAATCTTTATGTTTAGTCAATAAAATAAATTTAACAAAGTCAAACTAGCATTACATGCAATAGGAAAAATACAATTACTTAATTTTGCATTTGATTGATGATCGAATCTCTCACACCCCATTTTTTCCTAAAACGGGATCTACAACGTCAGGACAACTCTTTGGGATAAAGGAATTGAAGAGTTTTCACTTAATGAATTTATTTCACGCCCCAAGCCCTCATCCTGGACCTGGACAACACTCAAGAACCATTTCTAGTCCCAAGCAAATCACTTGGCCTGCCTACTTACTCAATGGAAGACTCATAATAGTGGAAAATGGCTATTAAAGCATCAAACTGACTCATGGATAGACTGAATAACTGAATGTAAAGTCATAAATACTATCTGAATACACTGGAACTAAAATACTGACTCACAGTCCATGGGACCTCTACTACAATTGTCTGAAAGGGCTACTGAGACAGGCCCCAAGTAGCCAAAGCAATAAAATATAAACTGCAATGAAATAATATAAGCCAACCTCAGAATGAGAAGAGGCCTCACCAAGAGTCTAGAAGCTAGCAAGTTCTCAATGGAGCGACTGCTGAGGAACTCGATCACCTGTGTCTGCATCATAAAACGATGCAGGTCCTAAAGACGTCAGTATGTGCAATGTGCGGTATATAAGATGGCCAAAATAGTAAAATGATATATATAATGCTTCTCAAAAGACATAAACATGATTCATAGTTAATTAGCATTAATCATAATGATAGGTTTGTTGAAAATAACATGTTAAAAATTAGTAAGTAAATCATAGTTTCTTAGCTTGGGGAGTTTCTCTAAACGACAAACACCACTATGAGTTTCGTGGCGATACAACATCTTGCCCACGCTATCAGAGTCCTCCCATGCTTTGCCGGGGTAGGGGACGAATAACTAGGGGAGTGGATCTATCCCAAAACTGGGCTATCTCAGTGGCTAATGAGGAAGGTACTATTGTACGATCCTATCCTACAATCCATGATGTATATGCCGTGTAATGTACTCCATCAACTTTTCAAGCATGGTTACGCCGTAAGTTTATTTTGGTCATTTTCCTAATTTCTGACCTTTTAATGGATGATTTTAGACTATAATACCCTCCTAAATATATACTAACCAATCCTAATGACTTTGGTGCACCCATAACACTTAGCATCTCAAGATCAATCTTCCAAAAACTCTCAAATCCTCATTCAAGCTCAATCCAAGAGTTCATCAAGAATCTTCAAGTTTCAAACCAAATTTATCTCTAATTCTTCAATTCACATTAAGTTTATGTGAAATTCTTTCATGATTACCTTTAAATCATGGAGTCCAACCTATTTCTAATCTAATTCATCTATTTTCAAATTATGATCAATTAGGATTTTCATTATTTGATTTTCAAAAATGTTACTATGATATGGCCTATGTTTAAATGATGAGGTATGCATTACTTTCAATCCTCTTGAATTACATAAATTTCATGAGATCATATATGCATAATTAGCTTCCCCATATGTATTTCTTTCATTACTTACAATGTATGCTTGTGATATGTTAAGAAGGCTAGTTTAGAAAATAAGTCTCATAAGGGCTCTTATCAATTCCTTAATTGTATCACAATCAAGTCTTTCGGCCTATCAACCATCCAATTTGTGCCCAAGTAATCACATCTTTCAAGAGGGGTTTAGACAATCCTTAAGAGGACTATCAATTAGACCAATCATTTGAGTTCAATTACGAAAACTCTCAGGACCATCAAGTTTCATCAGCATCATCATCATGCTCAATCACAATCACAATCACAATAATATTGTCAAGACTTTAGATTCAATTCCTAGATTCATTTGTGCAATCTTTTATTAAATAATATATACGGTTTATGAAATAACTTATGTAAAAATAATTGTTTAGTAATTCAAGTTCATGATGATTATTAAGCATATAAAATACATAGAATATATAGTTTACAAGAAAGCCTTCAAAGAAATATGCATAGAGATCTCACTTTGAGACTCTTTCTATTACCATCAATGAGGGAACATGAAAGAACAATTGCATGCTTTAGTTTAGCCTTACATACCTAAAAAATTGATATTACGATAAGAGATTAAAGAACGCTTACTTTCTTGAGGAAACTCTTTTATCTTGGAATCTTGATGCTTGTTCTTGAGGAAAATATTGGTCGAAGGACTTCTCTTTGATTCTTGACTTAGAATCATTAGAGTTCTTGATGAGGAACCCTAATTCTTGAAAAATAAGAATAAAAAAATACTTTCTTGAAGTTCTTGAAACCCAAGGTTATGATATAAGATTTCTCTTACATATTCATGAATAGGTGAAGAAATTTGGGTTGGGAAGCTTGAAATTTATAATATAACTGATCTTGATGATAAATATTGAAAGCTAACCTTAGTTTGATGACTTTCTTGGTTATTCTTGAGTATTTAAGTTTAGGAATCAAGAAGAGAGTTTTACTTATGAATAATTGACGTTCTATGAATTTTCGGACATGAAAATTAACCCCAAAGGTTATACGATAAAAATACCCTCAAAATGTAATAAATGGACGTCATTATTCACAAGAGTCCCAGCCTACTCCATGTTGGGAAGCTGTCGTGGACCTTCGAACAACTTTGCACATCTCCAATAAAATAGTCATAATTGTTTACGTCAAATTCCAATTAAGGTGAAATTAGATGTGCTGAAAAACTAATTCAAAGATCTTTAATTGTAACACCCCAATTTTTTTTAAGCTAAGACGAGTCATCCTTCATATGATATAGCATTTTAACCGATGATTCTTAATTGAGAATATATGTTAAAGTCAATTTCTTAGTATGAGAATAGAATTGGAGATGATATGTGGTCGTCATTCTAACGTAAGATTTTATAAAAGTTAGGTGAAGCAATGACTTCTAAGTTGTATAAGAATCATCAAGAAAGTCATGAAGTTAGGATTATATTTCAAGATTAATTATCAAGGTAAGTTATTCTTCATAAAATTTCAATCTACCCAACTCGAATTTCTTCATTTATTCATGAATCTCTAATAGAATTTTAAATCATAACCTAGAGTTTCAATAAAACAAATTCAAGAATCCCAAGAAAGGATTTATTGACTCTTATTCTTCAAGAACTATGGTTCTTCATCAAGAACTCTAAAGAGTCTAAGTCAAGAATTCAAGAATAAAAGAGAATTCATTTAACCAATGTCCTTCCAAGTTATTTCACTTTAAAAGAACTACCAAGATTGTGGATTTTCTACAAAAAATCGAGTATTCATCAAACTTCGATGGTAATATCAACTTCTCAGGTATGTAAAGGCTACCCAAAAGCATGTAATTGTTCTTCTATATCCCCTAATGTAAATTTAGGGTGCAAGATTGATAATTAAAGTCTTGAATGGTGATTTCTTGAAAGCTTTCTTGAATATTGTATTTAAATTCTTGAATATTATCTTTATTTCTTGAATATACTCTTTAAGTTATATTTTGTAACCTAAATTCATGAACATCATGCTTAAAGTTTACTGTATACAAGCATCATTATGTGATTGTGATTTAACGCTTATATATTCTCTCTGTAAAGATTTGAAAAATGAACTTAGGGGAATGTTTAGAGTCTTGATTGTTTGAATGTGATGTTTGATTGAGTCTGAGCCCTGAGGTGAGTGTATTGATGACTGTAATAGCTAAAAACAACATTGATAGAGTGGAGTGAATATTTATTCTTGACTTGAAATGATAGTTTTGCCTTTTAGTTGGTAGATGATGAGATGAGGTGAGTGTTCTTGTCTATAAGGGTTGAATGATGGAAGTTCTTGATGGATTGATAGACTTATGAGCATATTGGGTCCTAAGAGGAGTATTAGCACCGAAATGGGTAAGAGTGAGTCCCACTCGTACTCATTAACTATGGGATCGGCGTAGGAGAGGGTTGAACCATGAAAATGGATGTTTCTTTATCCCAAAAGAGGACTTGATATAATTTCTTATCCACTAACAGACTTGTCCTTTATCCCGGCAAGGTACTGGACAGATATGACAATGACATCTCTTTATTATATCATTACCAGCTCATAGGTAGTTATTGTCAATTATAGAAACTTCCAGATAGGTTACATGGTGATAGAACTTTGATATGATGTGATTGTTTGATGTTTAGATGGATAGTGAGGTGATAGAGTCATGTCCTTTACTCTGAGGTGAAGATGAGTGATCACTATATTATTCCATTTACTTTAGCCTATTTTACATACAGTACATTTCAAGTACTAATGCCTCTTTGGCGCTGCATCATTTTATGATGCATATTTTGTAGACAGAGGACTTCAATGGGCTCACCGTTGAGGATCACAGATTCCTGAAAGAGATTTGGTGTGTCCTCCCTTGCCTTCGGAGGATACATTTATTTCTTTTATTTCCTTGAGTTAATTTACTAGATTATGGTAGTAATGGCCTGTCGTGGTACCTCCTTAGATGATAGTCATAGAGGCTTTATAGACATGGACAGTTGATAGTTGAGGTCGGGATTGACTATTGTTTCCTCCTCCTTATTTCTATTGAATTGCTTATTTCTGTACACTACATGATAGGGATTGTGATAGCATACTGATCGTATATTTTCTCTTGTTATCTTCCACATATGAGTTGATTGAACGAATACAATGAGACTAGGTGATTGGCTTGGAGGCTAGCAATAGTCTCCGGGTGGCAGTTACATCTAGGGTACCCTCCCAGGGTGTGACATTAATTTGATATATTATTGTAAGATACCTATATCATTATATGTTAGGAGATATGATCATTTAAAGTTGACCCTTCTTCAACTCATACGAAAACTTAGTCGGGGGAAAATTATTTAGACTTGGCTTGATGTAAAAGATCCTTATGACATTAAATTACATCAATGTTTAAAATACTTCAGAATTGATCCTCGCATATATCTACAACCTAAAATTCAATGGTATGCCTAACTTTTATAAGATTTCACATAAAAAACCACTAAGAAAGTTTTAAACTTAACTTAGTACTAGAGGGTTCTTGTGACCTTAATTTATCTCCAAACATATTCCATACTAGAAATTGACTTTAACACCTATGTTGAATTAGAAATCATTGATTACAATCTTATATCATATAAAAAATTACTCAATCTTAGCTAAAACATTGGGATGTTACACCCGTCTTCATAGGCTCGACGTTCGTGGGCAAACCTCTGTCCTCGTGGAGGTATTGATTCTGTTGAGCTCTATGTTTTCGGAATACAAAGTTTCTGAAACATATTTTAATTTTCAAGTGATGGGCTTCATCATCTTCATCATTTTTAATATTATAAGATCGGTTTAAGAGAGATTTCTGAAGGACTTTCAAGACAAGGCTTTTGGGTGATGTGTTTTTGACCTATATCTTCAATTGCTATTATTAATTGGTGATTTTAACATGAAAATTAGAAACTTTAATCAGATAAATTGGGGCTTTGATGGACATTAAGTTTTGATAGAAAAATGGTGATTGTGAGTTTATTTTAACTCCTCTCTGAAAACACTTTGCACCATCAAATTCCTTTTTACTTGGAGAATGTTTTCATGTAAAAAAATTTAGATTAAGTGAACCTTTTTTGGGATGAAATTTTTGGATCATTTTTTTCCTTTTCATCCAAATTGGTTGATTTTAGTGTCATTGGTTTCATATTGAGATTTTGAATTCAGATTTGACTAGATTATGGCATTTTGAGTGTGAACTCAAGGGAGAAAGTTCTAATGTTACCTTTATTTTACTATTGATTGAGGCAAGTTGATTCCTAAACCATGTTAAGGTTACTCGAACACTATATTTACTTTACTTGTAACTTACAATGATCGGGGAATTATTGTCGGCTAAGTTTTAACTTGTGAATTGTGAGAATTTGATTGAATTGTGAAATCAACTTATGATGTGGTAGTGAAGGTTAGAGATTGATATATTTTGACTTGTATTTTGTTATTTGGAGTCTTTTGTGATATAAGAATGTGGATTGTAAATCCTGTATGTTTGATCATATTAGAGAGTGGAAATATTATTGTTGATTTTCACTTGTGGGTTAGAGAATTGATTATAAGCTTGGAACAGATCGATCATTATATCTTGTATATTATGATATTTTACTTGAATTGATGTATATGTTGTAAAGTAAGATCTTACATGCACTCCTCATTATTGCATCATATGAATATGTGCATTCTTGATTGAGTTTAACAGATGCAACACTGATATTAAATAGGGAACGAGCTACACAAGTCGTGGCATATGACACTGAAATAAAATAGAGAATAGGTCATACGAGACGTGGCATGAGACATTGAATATACTAGAAAAGGGCCACATGAGTCATAGAATGAGACATTGTTTATATATGGAATAAGTCTCATATGCTGAGGCAAGTACATAGATAGATATACGTCCTATAGGCTCCAGCCTGATTGTATCAATGGATGTGTATTATAGGATAGATATGTATCACGATTACTATATTTTGCATTGATTCATTTCACTTCTTATTATTTTATTGCATTCCATATCATCTTATTTTGAGATTGTGGCTTGATTTGGTTAGTTGAAATTGAACATGATATGATTATATCTGATTTGTATTTGTTAAATATTTGAGATTACTTTGAGGTATCTGTTGTATAATCGAGTTGTATATGGAGATATTATTTGTATATATAAACAATATTTTGTAATAATTGTTGGAGATATTTATTGTGTGTAGTTTGGTGGTATGTGGTTGGTGTGGAAAGAGAATATTGTTCAATCTTCTTTACTTGTTTTTAGATTTTCTTGCTGAGTGCCTGTTATTTGGTACTTACCTGTTGCTATTGTTTTTGTACATCGTGAGCTGAGTCCCTCTTGTTAGATTTTTTCCAGTGCCAGGATGAGCTTCAGGATTTCTTGAGAGGTAGTTGCTTGTCTCTTCGATAGACCCTCGAGGATTCTATAAGTTGTTATATTTTATTTAAGCACTAGACATTGAGACTTGTATTTTCTTTGAGTGGTATTGTTTAGCGGCTTATATATATGACATGAGTTCTAGGATGATTTTTAGTTCGCTTTTCTTATGCTTATTTACAATTTTTAGTCTTTATTTCTTCCACTTTTAGTATTATGTAATGATTAAGCAGGTTTAGGCTGACTTGTTTTGGTGGGTTAGGCAACTGATATCACACTCTATTCTTGGATCATGACAAATACGTATGATTGTACCATGCAAATATAATTCAAATCAGAGACTACTTATCAAAATAAAAGTATAGGACATGAAAAGGGAACAATAATTTTTTTTGTTTGGCTAATGCCTTATTGTAAGTTACATAGGAATAGAAATTGAATTTCAATTTTTATTTTGGAAGGAAGAAGCAAAGTGTTCCAATTTACAGTATTCCTTTCTATTTCATCCCATGAAATTTTGATTCTTCAATTTATGCTTTCATTAGTTTCTTCAATTCGACTTCGAGAAGGCTGCCACCCACAATGACAGTTTGTGCCATCACAATAATAGGCTACTATACTTGAACACACATTTTTACAATCATTATCTGTCTTACAACAACATACAACAACCTCCGCTGCTTCAATCTTTGGCGAAATATCTATTCAATTAAAAGTAACAATCTATAATTAATCAAGTCTAGGGATATTTTCATCATTTCATGGGGGTGTTACAATATCTCCCCATTGGGATCATTAGTCCTTGAGTGATAACGATACGAACAAAGCAAGCTCAAAACATAAGATTCTTGAACCTAACTAATATAATTCTTCAAGGAGAAATATGAAAGCTACCTCCAAAGTCCTTATGTAGGCCATAGAACAAGTGTGGATACTTGGCCTTCATGTCTACTTCTGCTTCCCATGTGGCTTCTTCCATGAATTGGTTCCTCCACAGAACCTTCACCGAAGCAATCTATTTGGTCCTTAATTTACGAACTTGTTAGTCCAATATCTGCACCAGAATCTCTTCATATGACAAATTGTCCTTAATGCCAACACTTTCAATCGGTACAACTAAAGAGGGATCTCCCAAGAACTTCTTAAGCATGGAGATATGAAACATCGGGTGTATAGCACTTAACTCTCTTGGTAACTCTAACTAGTAAACAACACTACCTACTTTTCTCAGAATCTAGTAAGGCCCATTATATCGTGGGCTGAGCTTCCCCTTCTTCCCGAATCTCATAACTCCCTTCATTGGAGATACCTTCAAGTCTGCCCAGTAGTCTATCTAAAACTCTAAATCTCTTCTTCTAACATCGGTGTAAGACTTTTTTATACTCTAGGCTGTATTGAGCCTCTCCTGGATAACTTTCACTTTTTCCATAGCACGATGGACTAGACTAGGTCCTATCAACCCTGCCTCGCCAACTTTAAACCATCCTATAGGTGATTTGCACCTTTTCCTAAAAAGAGCTTCGATCAAAGGTAAATGTTCATCCTATTTACCTTTAAAGTCTATCATGCAAGCTCTCAACATATCTTCCAAGGTCTGTATAGTTCGCTTTGCTTGCCCGTCTGTCTATAGATAGAAGGATGTGTTAAGATTCACCTTTGTACTAAGCCCCTTCTGAAAGGACTTCCAAAATTATGATGTAAAGTGAGCTCATCTATCTGAAATAATGGATATAGGAACCCCATGTACCTAACAATCTCCTTAAGATAGCGTCTGGCATAATCCTCAGCTCTGTGAGTCATCTTACCAGGTAGGAAGTAAGCTAACTTGGTCGTTCTATCTACTATGACCCATATCAAATAATAATGTCTATGGGATCTAGGTAAGCCTGTTATGAAGTCCATATTAATCATCTCCCATTTCTATTCCAGAATCGTTATGTTCTGGGCTACACCACAAGGCCTCTGGTGCTTAACATTAACTTGCTGGCAATTTGGGCATCTAGACACAAACTCTGCAATGCTCCACTTTATACCACCCCACCAATAGACCCCTCACAAATATCTATACATCTTTGTTGCACCAGGGTGGATAGAGTATCTGGCATTATGCTCAACCAAGACCCTATCCCTAAGACCGTCAACATTTGGCACACATAACCTGCTTCGGTATCTCAAGATACCATCGACCCCTTTTGAGAACACTAATACTTTTTGCTTCTGAACTTCTTCTTTCAATTGGGGAAGGATGGGATCCTTGTCTTACTTTTCTTTCACCTCCACCACCAAAGATGACTCTGACTCATTTCTGACAATGGCCCCACCTTCGTTAGAATCTTCAATCTGAACCCCCAAACAGGCTAGTCTTTGGACTTCCTTGGCTAACTCTTTCTTTTCAGCCTCAACATGGTTTGTGCTCCCCATAGTCACCCTGCTAAGAGTATCAACAACTACATTAGTTTTACCTAGATGATAGAGGATACTCATATCATAGTCTTGTAGTAGTTCCAACCATCTCCTCTATCTCAAATTCAACACTTTCTAGCCAAACACATACTGCAAACTTTTGTGGTCTGTGAATACATCAACATGACCACCATATAGGTAGTGTCTCGAAATATTCAAAGCAAACACCATCGCAACAAGCTCAAGATTTTGAGTTGGGTAATTCCTCTCTTGAATCAGAAGCTATCTGGAGGCATATGCTATCACCTTGCCTCTCTGCATTAATACACAACCCAAGTCAACTCTGGAAGCATTGCAATAAATCACAAAATCATCAACTCCATCTGGTAGGGATAAGACTAGGGTTATAGTCAGCATAGTCTTTAGCTCTTGAAAGCTCTTCTCACAAGCTTCTGACCATTCGAACTTGTTCTTTTTCTAAGTCAGCTTGGTCAATGGAGCTGAAATAGAAGAAAACACCTATACAAATCATTTCTAGTACCTCGCCAAGCCCAAGAAACTCCTTATCTCTGTGGGAGTTGTGGGCCTTGGCCAATTCTTCACTGCTTTAATCTTTTGGGAATCAACATGGATACCCTCACCAGACACAATGTGGCCCAGAAATGCTACAGACTCCAACCAGAACTCACACTTAGAAAACTTAGCAGATAGCTGTCGATCCTTACGGATCTGAAGGATAACTCTAAGATGGTATGCATTCTCCTCCTTACTACAGGAGTAAATCATCATGTCATCTATGAACATGATAACGAACATATCTAGGTACGGCCTCAACACTCTGTTCATAAGATCCATGAAAGTTGCTAGTTCATTTGTTAGCCCAAAGGACCTGAAAAAAAAATCATAATGACCATATCCGGTTCTAAAAGATGTCTTAGGAATGTCTTTCTTTCTAACCTTAAGCTGATGATACCCAAATCTATGATCTATCTTGGAAAAACAAGTGGCACCCTGAAGTTGATCGAATAAGTCATTAATTTGGGGAAGAGGATATTGCTCTTAATCGCGACCTTGTTCAAATGACGGTAACCTATGCGTATCTGTAGAGAACTATCCTTCTTATGCACGAAAAGAACTGGAGCACCCCAAGGGGAGACACTTGGTATAATGAAACCCTTATCTAAAAGATCTTTCAACTGTATCTTTAACTCTTTTAGCTTTGAAGGAGCCATTTGGTATGGAACGGAGATACGCTGAACATCTGTGAAAGTCTTTGTTCCAAAGTCTATTGTCACGACAAAAAAATTCGGCGTGATGGCACTTGTTCAATCCTACCAGAACGAGTCAACATTAACTCAAAAGGGATAATAAATATAATGCGCAAAAGTATTTTAACTAGAGTAGATAATTAAAGCTAAAATTTTTTCATAAACTTAAATCTCACCCAAGGATTGGTTATCACACGTGCAAGCCACTAGAAATACAGAAAATCAAAAAAATAAAAGTCATATTGTCCTTCTTCTCAAATAGAACAAGTACAGAGGAAATAAGAACAAGAGATTCAGACAGATGTCAACAACTACATCTGTTTGTCTCCTGAGAATCTTTGGCGGATCAATGAATTACTTTTTACTACCCGGGTTCACCACCTACACTAGTGTAGAAGCAAGGGGTGAGTATCACATACCACGCGGTACCCAACAAGTCAACTAACAAAACAAGAAAGTCTAATAGAATATACTAACTACTTTCGTCCCAGTTGATATCCACGACTACAACTTGCACGAAAGGTTATTCTGACCCAGCAACATATAATATTTAAATAAGATAGTATTTCACCATAACTCACTTTCCAAAGCACAAGTTAAAGGCACAATCAATCATAATGACAACACCATGCTATGCAATGGTATGCAAAGATGATATGCAATGCATTATGCAATTATGACATCACATCATCGTCGGCAAAAAAAAACCTCGGCATAATAATATCATCATAAACATGCCGACAAAGACCTCGGCATCACAATATCATCATAAATTCGCCGGCAAAAAGCTTGGCGTCACAATATAAATTCGCTGGTAGAAACCTCGGCATCATATCTCGACAGGTAAAGACCTCGGTCCCAATATCATTATAACTTTATCGGCAAAGACCTCGGCATCTGACCGGTAAAGACCTCGGTCCCAATATTATTTTTTTCTTCTTTTCATTTCACATATATCAATATTCGGAATCAATGCGCATATGCATGTCATGGAATGAATGAACATAATATGAATTCCACAAGCAAATCCACTCAAAATTTTCAACCACAATAATAAATATATCAAAAATATATAATTGTCATCACTTCACCACATTTATCAATTCAAGCACCATAATAACACGTCAATTTGCATTCAAATTTTGAATCACCTCATTTATTATAATATTAAATTATTTCACATATCACACATAGGAGATAGGAAAATTTGAGAATTCTACGAGAATTACAAAGTTTTGAAAGTCCACCTACCTTAGTCAAATCACAGTCAATCTAACACTTTGACCTTTCCTTTTTGAATGGAATCCATAGCACCACGATCTAGTCAAATAAATTATGACTATAAGATTTTTAAATTAAAATTAACATCCTAACGGTATCTTATATAATGGATTAAAAATAAATGTTATATTCGTAATATATATATTAACAATTTGTTTATAAATATATAATATATTTAACATGTTTATATACTTACATCAGTGTTAACATATATATGGTATCTTGTGTTAACAGATAAAAGATTATAAATCTGTACACAATTTGCATTTTATGTTGTCGTTTACATGATGTTGTTATTATAGTTCATAATGCAATTGAATTTACCCCTTTTAATATGAGTTACAGAATGGTACATAGACTGATTTCATACTTTAAGTGATATTTAAAAGAATGTTATGATTATGTTTTAATATATAACAAGACATTGTATGCATAGGTTGATTGTACTGGCAGCAACACTTTTGCATTATAGTACGTTACATATTAGCTAATACATTGTTATAATTTTAAATCCAATAATCATATTATTGATTTATGATATATTATTACTCAATATATAGTTAAATAACATATCTATAATATGTGAGAGAGAACCAATATTTTGTCCAAATATTTTGTCCATTCAATTCTTTACTTTAAAGCCTACCCACGTGTAAACATCAAGTTTACTATCCCTTTTTAAACACATTCATGCCTCCGCTTGCTAAAATTTTATTTATTCATTAAATGTCTATATATTTATTATAAAAATATTTCACATAATACAACAACAACAACATACCCCAGTGCCTCAAAAGGCTCCCGCTCATTGCGGGGTGGGGGGGTCGGATGTACGCAGCC
>JAPFFP010028716.1:0-15837 GCA_026153255.1 Solanum medicagineum | reverse complement strand
TCAGGCCTCGGAGTCCAAGTTGTAGCTGCTTGGTCTATGTCGGTTGAGGTCACTTCCCACATATGTATGCTATATATATTATGCAAGATGAATGATATACAAACATGTTAATTCTGAGCATTTATCATGCATGACATATTGAGATTATTATGCATTTTGACTATATTCGCTTATGTCTTGCTACGTTTCATCCTGCATACTTAATACATTCAAATGTACTAATGCATACTCTATGGCTACATAATATTACCATGTAGAAGTCGGATCACCTTTTGATCATCCTTCACATGGCTAGGTCGGTATTTTGGAGATAAGTTGGTGAATCCCCAAGTCCAAGGACGCTGTCTATGTTACTCTTGCTATTTACATATTTCTTTATAGTGAACACTTGTTACTAAGTGGGTGAGCCCGGAAGTTCCTTGGCCCCCGCTCCATTCCATGTTAGAGGTGTTGTTAGATATTATGATATACTTATGCTATGAGCTTGACTCTTTTATGGTTTTATGATTATCAAAGACTTCCCTTAGTCCAGCATCTCTTTATATATATCACTTGTTATTAAGTTTGCTTCTGTGACCAAGGATATGTGATTGATATGCTAAGGGACTTGTTTAAGGTCCCTTCGGGTTCCCCATTTATCGTGTGACGTCTAGGCCCTAGGCTTGGGTCATGAAAAACTTAATATAAGAGCATTAGGTTGTTAATGGTCCTCAGAATCCAACACAAGTGTTGATTAGAGTCTTATTCATGGTTTTAAAGTGCGCCACAACTATGAGTGGGAGGCTATGAGGCGTTTTAGGAAATATTTCACTTTTTCATGGTCTATACCATGCTTTAGATGTAAGTGTAAGGCTTTTGCCATAACAAATGCTCTTTGCTCTTCTAGATCATACCGATTTCAAGAGGGAGACTAAGGAGAGCCCATACACCCAAGGAGCAACCTGCCCCTCCCGCTCCTCAACCTCTTCAAGGAGGAGGGGTAGCCCAAGATGAGTTCTGAGATGCTATTCCAATATTGGCTCATGCTATGACAAACTAAATCAACCAAGGGGCCTAAGCCCCTCATGCCCCCACTCCAACTTCTAGAGTAAGGGATTTCACAAGAATAACCCACCAGACTTCCATGGATCCAAGATAGATGAGGATCCAAAAGAGTTCTTAGATGAGGTGTACAAGGTGCTACCTATCATGGGGTTCAATACGAACGAAAAGGTTTAGTTGGCGGCCTACAAACTCAAAGGGGTGGCTCAAATTTTGTTTGCATAATGGAAGTTAGAGAAGGGAATGATGATGCTATCTCTTGGGAAGAGTTCAAAGCTGCATTTCTTAACCGGTTCTTTTCTATCGAGTTAAGGAAGGCTAAGATGATGGATTTATGAACCTTAATCAAGGACCCACGAGTGTGAGGGAGTATACCTTCAATTTCAACCAACTCTCCAAGTATGCTCCATAATTGGTTGCCGAACCTAGGTCAAGGATGAACAAATTTTTGTCGGGAGTGTCCGACTTGGTTATTAAGGAGTGTCGTACCGCCATGCTAGTGAGCAATATAGATTTGTCTCGGCTCATTACTTATGCCGAGCAACAAGAGGGTGAAAAGCTTAGGGAAAAAAAAGAAGTGGTGAGTCCATGAAGGCTTGTTTTGAATGTGGTTTCCGAATTTACAATGGTGGTCGATTTCCACAAGGCCACAAGTTCCAAGGCCAATGGTTTTTCAATTCTCCTAATAAAATATTTGCTAATGATAGTCAAAGGTTCCAAGGTTGTAATGGTAAGATGACTCTCCCGAAGTGCAAAAAGTGGGAAGAAACTGTGGTAGTCCGTGATTGAAGAATTCTAATGCTTGCTTTGGTTATGGCGAAATGGGTCACAAGGTTATTGATTTCCCTCATGCTCAAAATAAAGGTAGAGATGGTCATTCACAAGGCCAAGGGACAAATACGGGTCCAAGTGCAAAAGGAAGGCCAACAAGGGGGTGCTCCAAGGCAAAATAGATGCCATGCCCTTCAAGGGAGACAAGGGGTGGATGAGGTGTCCAATGTCGTCACTGGTATGTTAAAGGTTCTTTATTTTGATGTGTATGCATTGATAGATTCATATGCCACTCTTTCTTTCATTACTCCTTTTGTTGCCAAAAAACATCATGTTTGTCCTAAATAGTTATGTGAACCTTATGAAGTGTCAATCGCTGTTGGTGAGTGTATTGTTGATAAAAGAGTCTATAAAAATTTCCCCATGTTCATATTTCATAAAGTCTTGCCTTGCGATTTTGTTGAATTAGAGATGGTGGATTTTGATTTCATTCTTCGGATGTATTGGTTGCATGCATATTATGCCTCTATTGATTATACAACCTGTAGGGTTAAATTCCAATTCCCTAATGATCCCGTCCTTGAGTGGAAAAGTTGTGATGTAGTGGTCAAGGGTAGATTCATTTCTTGTCTTAAAGGCCAAAAGTTGATTTCTAAGGGTTGTCTTTATCATCTTCTGAGGGTTATAGATGTTGAGTCCAAAGTCCTTCCTATTGAGTCAGTTTCGGTGGTTAATGAGTTTCTTGATGTCTTTCTGATGAGCTTCCCAATGTTCCTACAGAAAGGGAAATAGACTTTGTCATAGACCTCATTCCCGATACTCAACCCATTTCAATTCTCCCTTACCCTATGTCCCCGACAGAGCTGAAGGAGCTGAAGGAACAATTGAGGGATTTGTTGGAAAAGGGTTTCATAAGGCCTAGTAACTCATCTTGGGGTGCACCAGTGTTATTTGTGAAGAAAAATGATGGTTCTGTTAGGATGTGCATTGATTACAAACTTAATAGAGTCACCATAAAGAGCAAGTACCCTCTACCAAGGATTGATGACCTTTTTGATCAACTTCAAGGGGCTAGTCACTTTTCTAAGATTGATCTTAGGTCCGGGTATCACCAAGTGAAAGTGAGGGAGTGTGATATTCCCAAGATGGCTTTCAGAACTAGGTATGGGCACTTTGAGTTTGTGGTTATGTCCTTTGGGTTGACTAATGCACCGGCTACATTTATAGATCTCATGAATAGAGTCTTTAAACCTTACCTTGACATGTTTGTGATGGTCTTTATTGATGATATCTTGATTTATTCTCATAGTGAGGAGGAGCATGTGAATCACTTGAAGGCGGGGTTCCATATCATGAGAGAGTAGAGGTTGTATGTGAAATATGAAAAATATGAGTTTTTTTGTTGAAAGAGGTTGCTTTTCTAGGGAATGTGGTGTTAGGTGATGGGATTAAGGTGGAACCAAGGAAGACGGAGGTGATTAGCAATTGTCCTAGACCTTTGACTCCATCGGATATTAGAAGTTTCTTGAGTTTGGCGGGTTATCGCTGGAGGTTTGTAAATGGTTTCTCTTCTATTGCTTCTCCTATGACAAAGTTGACACAAAAAAAGGCAAATTTCATGTGGACCAATGAATTTGAAAAGAGTTTCCAAACTTTGAAAGATAAGCTTGTCTCCGCTCCTATCTTTGGCTCTACCGAAAGTGTTGGAAGGGTTTGTTCTATATTGTGATGCCTCAAGAATTTATTTGGGGCGTGTTTTGATGCAACATGGTAAGGTGATAGCATATGCCTCAAGAGAACATATGGTGCATGAGAAGAACTATCCCACCGATGATCTTGAATTGGCAGGCGTGGTATTTGTTTGAAAATTTGGCGGCACTACTTGTATAGGGTTCATATTGACATGTTTACTGACCGCCAAAGTCTCCAATATGTGGTCACTCAAAATGATCTTAACTTGCGACAAAGAAGGTAGTTAAAGCTCCTTAAAGATTATTATATGAGTGTGCATTATCACCCCAGCAAAGTTAATGTTATGGTTGATGCTCTAAGTAGAGTGTCCATGGGTAGTCTACATCATGTTGATGATGATGGCAAAGAGGTGGCTAGAGAGGTTCACTGGTTGGCTAGATTGAGGGTTAGGTTGGATGAAGTTTATAATGGTGGTGTAGTGGTTGTTGATGGTTTAAAATCTTCCTTATTGAGGAGTTAAAGGACAAAAAAAGATCTTGACCCTGCCTTGCTAGAGTTGAAGGCCTTAGTGAGCGACGGTAAAGTGGAGGTTTGCTCCCAAGGGGGAGATGGTGCCTTTAGGTACTAAGGTAGCTTGTATGTGCCAAATGTGGATGACTTGAAGGAGTTGATCTTGAAGAAGGCCTATAATTTATCCTATTCCATTCACCCTGGTTCTACAAAGATGTATATAGACTTGAGGGAAGTGTATTGGTGGGGTGCTATGAAGAGGGACATTGCCAAGTTCGTATCCGGATGTCACAATTGCCAACAAGTGAAAGCCGAACATCAAAGGCCGGGTAGCCTATCCCAAGACATCGAAATTCCTACTTATAAGTGGGAAGAGATCAACATTGATTTTTGTGGTTGGGTTGGCTAAGACTAGGAAACATTTTGACTCTATTTTAGTTGTTGAGGATAGAATGACTGTCACGACCCAAACCTAGGGCCTAGATGTGACACTGTGGAAGATGAACCCTAAGTGACCCCAAGCAAGCCTCATAGAGCATCATTAAACATCCTTGGTCGGGGAAGCAATAAATCAAGCATCAAGAGATAAAAGAATGGGAAAATCGGAGCTAAGGGAAAGCACCTCCATATCATAGACATCAAGAACAAGAATCAAGCGCATAACATAGATACATAACATGTCCAACAAACACATCTAATACATAGATAAGAGCGGGGGCCAAGACAAGGTAATCGGGCTCACCCTCATATTCAAAATAGATAGTAAAGAAGAATGTCTCAATACATAATAGGAGAAACATAGACTGAGGTCCCCGAAGTGCAGGACACACCAACTAGCTTGAATAGCACCGAACTAGCCACGTGGAGGAGGATGATGATCAATTTTGGCACCGATTCCTACATGGTTGCATCATGTAGGCATAGAGTATGTGCTAGTACATTTGAATGTACTAAGTATGCAGGATGTAGTGCAAACAAGAATTAAGTATCATAATCAAAATCCATAACAATAAGCAATAGGCATACTATAATAAAATGACATGAATGATCAATGCATAAGTAAAACATGCTTAAGTAACTCATGCTCATATAGGATATCATATGTGTAGAAGAGAGCAAGCTAGATTTCCCAATGTACAACCCTCTGGTAGGTTAGTGATGATGTCGTCCCATCAATTAGGTGGATGAGTACTAACCCTCATCTAGGATGGTGATACTGACAGCCCATCACCAAGGTGGGGAAGTAAAACCCTTCCCTAGGTTCATGAGTATGAACCCCCATATAGGTTAATCATGATGTCGCCCCATCACTAGGTGGAGAAGTACAAACCTTTCCCTAGGTTGATGAGTACAAACCCCCTGTAGGTTATCCGGGTTCCTAGTCCCCCCAGATTGGGCATGGTCTAATGCAATACTTTATATAGAAGTTATCATTTACATAAGATTATTTCATCATTAGATAGTCAATCATATCATATCTCATGCTTTGTACCTTCAACTCCTCAAGAAACCACATCCGAACATTTTATTAAACACTTAGAGGGTGTGAAATTGTAGTATAAAACCATGCAATTTAGAGATGAAATCATGCAAGAAAATCCATTGTAAAACCATCAATCAACACCTTGAAACACACTCAAGCAATATACATCAAAACCCCTCATTAAATATTACAATAGATCAAAGATTTATAACTCAAAACATAGCGAATCATTCACAACTTTAAATAGCTTTAACATAGTGTGCAATGAATTTTGTAATAACGAAGACCCATTTGTAAATCAACTTTAAATCATGAAATTTTAGTAAAAAGAGGCTTAGGTATCATGGGTGAAAGGAACCCTTGAAAGAAACTCACATACCTTAGCTTGGAGATGAACTTAGTGAATATTGGAGATGGAGGGTTGAAGTTTGAAGAAGAACCTTGATGGAAAGTCTAAGTTTAGGATGTGGGTTTGGAACTTGAATTCGGGAGTGAAAATATGGCTAAGTGTTTTGAGTGAGTATGGGAGAATGTTTAGGATGATATGAGGGTGAAATAAGGCTAAGTATAGGTAAAAACACATTTAGGAAAACTTAGGCTCAAGACCCCAAAGCCTTGGACTGAGATATTAATTGCAGTGAAATACACAAGTCCGTGACGTGGACCTGTCACGGAGGCCAAATTAACACATGTTCGCAACAGCTGCATGACGTGGTGCTGTCGCGAAAGCTCTCTGAAAATTGAAATTTTGGAAATTTGAAATTGTGATTCGATTGCTCTAAAATCGGGGTTAGACCTTTCCTACTAATTTTTACCCCCTGAAAAAGAATATGCAGTCGAATTTTCGAAATAACAATCGTATTTTGGGATATATGAAATTTAAAATTCTGGGGATTCTAAACATGTTTTCGGGCACCTTTTGGGTCATTTCAATATCTCCCCCTTGGGAACATTTGTCCTCAAATGTAAAAGAGATGTACAACACAAGAATGAACATAAACAAACCAGCCCCAACAAGAATGCAACTTCACATTTAAAACACCATTTTCAAAATCTCAACATAAGTGTAAAATCACCATAACTTGCCAACTTAAACATGAATGCATATGAAAGACATAAGGCCTGAAATATAAGTCTTGAAATCACCTAGACAACTTAGAATTAGTACCTTAGGCTTGAGTGGAGTGGAAAAGATAAGGATACTGCTTTTGCATGTTCGCTTCGGCCTCCCAAGTAGCACTTTCGATTTGTTGGTTCCACCAAGGACCTTAACGGATGCCACCTCCTTGTTCTTCAATCTCTTACTTGCCTATCCAAAATCTGAACTAGGACCTCCTCATAAGTCAAGTAATCCTCAACGACACCCACAACATCAAGAGGCTGAATAACATTAGGATCACCAACACATCTTCTTAACATGGAGACAGGAAACACCGGATGAACTAAATTCATTTCACTGGGAAACTTCAACTCATAAGCTACCTTGCCAACCCTCTTTATCACCTCATAAGGACTAATATACCCTGGACTCAACTTCCCCTCTTTACCAAAATGGACCATACCTCTCGTTGGAGAAACTTTCAAGTAGACCCAATCATCCACTTTGAATTCAAGGTCTATTCGTCTCACATTGGCATAAGATTTTTGACAACTTTGGGTTGTTCTTAAACTTTCCTTAACCATCCTTACCTTTTAAAGAGCCTCCATAACTATATCCGGTCCCAATAAAACCACCTCTCCAACCTCAAACCAACCAACTGGTGATCTACAACGTCTCCCATAAAGAGCCTCAAAAGGAGCCATACCGATGCTAAAGTGATAGCTATTGTTGTAGGCAATCTAAATCAAAGGGAGATGGTCATCCCAACTACCCCTCAACTCCAATGCACATGCCCTAAGCATATCTTTAAGGGTTTGAATTTTCCTTTCGGCTTGGCCATCCGTTTGAGGGTGAAAGGCCATACTGAGGTGAATTTTTGTACCAAGACCCTTTTGAAAAGACCTCCAAAAGCGTGAAGTGAATTGTGAACCACGATCTGATATGTTGGATAAATGAACCCCATGCAACCTCACTATCTCTTGGATGTACAACCTTACATACTCTTCAGCCCCATATGTGGTATTAACCATTAGAAAGTGAGCCGATTTCGTCTTCCTATCAACCACCATCCAAATGGAATCAAAACCTTTTCTAGTCTTGGGCAACCTAACCACAAAATACATATTAATCACCTCCCACTTCCAAGTGGGAATCTCTATGTCTTGGGTTAGGCCACCCAGCCTTTGATGTTCGGCTTCGACTTGTTGACAACTATGGCAACCGAAAATGAATTTGGCAACGTCCCTCTTCATTCCTTCCCACCAATACACATCCCTCAAGTCTCTATACATTATTGTGAAACCGGGGTGAATAGAATAAGGAGAATTATGGGCCTCATCAAGGATATGCTCCCTCAAACCATCAACACAAGGCACACAGAACCTACCTAGGTACCTAAGGGAACCATCTCCCCCTTGAGAGAAAACCTCTACTTTTCCCTCTTTCACCAAGGCCTTCAATTCAAGCAAGGAGGAGTCAAGATCTTGTTTTGCTATCACCTAATCAACCAAGGAAGATTTGGAACCATCAACGACAACAAGACCATCACCCAGTTCTTCCAACCTAACCCCCAATCTAGCCAATCTATGCACCTCTCTAGCCATCGCCCTATCATCACCATCAACATGGGCTAGGCTACCCATAGACACCCTACTCAATGCATCTGCCACCACATTTGCCTTATTCGAGTGGTAGTACACACTCATGTCATATTCTTTGAGAATTTCTAGCCACCTTCTTTGTCTCGAGTTGAGATTTTTTAAGTGATGACATGTTGGAGGCTCTTATGATCAGTGAAGACATCAACATGCACCCCATACAAATAATGAGGCCAAATCTTTACTGCAAACACCACCGCGGCCAATTCAAGATCATGGGTAGGGTAGTTCCTTTCGTGCACTTTGAGTTGCTTAGAAGCATAGGCTATGCCATACCATTTTGCATTAGCACACAACCCAAACCAATTCTAGATAAATCACAATACACAACAAAACCCTCGAGCCCATCTGGTAGTGATAATATAGGGGACATAAACCTATCCTTCAATGTTTGGAAGCTTCTCTCACATTCATCAATCCACATAAACTTAACCTTCTTTTGAGTCAACTTTGTCATAGGGGAAGCTACGGAGGAGAACCCATTCACAGATTTTCTATAGTAACCCGCAAGGCCCAAGAAGCTCCTAATATCCGATGGGGTCAATGGTCTAGGCCAATTCCTCAACATTGGTTTTCTTAGGATCCACTTTAATACAATCCCCCGACACCACATGACCTATGAATGCAACCTCCTTCAACAAAAATTCACACTTATCATATTTAGCATACAATCTCTCCTCCTTCAACCTTTGCAACACAACTCTCAAATGACCCATATGCTCTTCCCTACTATGTGAACAGATCAAAATATCATCAATGATGACCACAACAAAGGAATCAAGGTAGGGTTTGAAGACCTTATTCATTAGGTCCATGAAGATGTTCGCTGCATTAGTCAACCCAAACGACATCACAACAAACTTATAATGCTAATATCTGGTCCGCCAAACCATCTTAGGAATTTTACACTCCCTCACCCTCACTTGATGGTACCCAGACCGAAGATCAATCTTAGAGATAAAGCTAGGCCCTTGCAATTGGCCAAGCAAGTCATCAATTCTTGGAAGAGGATATCTATCCTTTACAGTAACCCTATTGATTTGCCGGTAGTCAATACACATTCTAAGTGACTCATCCTTCTTTTTCACAAACAACACTGGGGCACCCCAAGGTGATTAACTAGGTCTAACAAAACCCTTTTCCAAGAAATCTTTCAATTATTCCTTTAACTCCTTCAACTCCGTCGGGGCCATACGGTAAGGGAAAATGAACATAGGTTGAGTATCAAGAAGGAGATCTATGCCAAAATCTATCTCCCTTTTGGGAGGGACAACGGGAAGGTCATTTGGGATGACATCAAGAAACTCATTTACAACCGGAACCGACTCTATGGAAGGGACTTTGGATCCACATCTGTAACCCTCACAAAATGGTAAAGACACCCCTTAGAGATCAACTTACGGGCTTTAATGCATCAAATGAATCTATCCTTGACCACCACATCTTGACTCTCCCACCGAAGGAAGGGTTCATTTTGGAATTGAAACTTGACCCTACGGGTTCTACAATCAATAGAAGCATAGTAAGCACGCAATCAATCCATCCTAAGAATGATAACAAAATCAACCATGTCTTATTCCACAAGATCACAAGGCAACAACTTATGCAAAATGCAAATAGGACAACTTCTATAAACTTTCCTAGCAATAATAGAGGAACCAATAGGAGTAGACACTTTATATGACACATGCAACAACTTGAGGACAACATGGAAATCTTTAGCAACAAAAGGGGTAACAAAGAAACGAGTGGCACCTGGATCAATCAAAGCATATACATCAAAGTCAAAGAGTTTCAACATACCAGCAATAACATCGGGGACCTCACAAATCCCTTGCCTCCGATGTAGAGCACAAAATCGATTGTGTCTTGAGGAACCAACTTGAGGACCACCTCTTTTTAATGGGATCGCATTAGCACCCCGGACTTTGCCATGGTTTCTTGGACAATGTACCTTCTTGAGCCCAAGCTCCACAAAACCAAGCATGCATTAGAATCTTTCAAGCATGGGCCTCTATGACTCTGCCCACGTGTAGGACACATATCAGTGGGAGCCACAACACAAACACCTAGAGGCCTAGGGAGGTCACCGGCAGACCCTCTATTAGTAGCATGATGAGACACTTGACCTTGACGGAATCGGCCACTGCTTGGGAACTTACCGCTAAGACGGCCCCCTTCTCTTCCTCAATTTCTCCTCCTGCATTTGCTCGGCATAAGTCATCAACCAAGACAAGTCCATATGACTAAAAATTAGCATAGCGGACCGGTATTCTTCACTTACCAAGTTAGAGATCCCCATCACAAACTTGTTCATCCTAGATCTAGGATCGGCCACCAAATGAGGAGCATACATTGAAAGTTGATTAAACTTGAGGGCATACTCCCTCACACTCATAGCACCTTTTTTCAAGTTCAGAAACTCTGCCAACTTAGCTTCTCTAAGATCAAGAGGGAAAAACCAATTAATGAAAGCCAATTTGAAATCTTCCGCAAGCACCACATTACCAATTCCCTTCTCACCCTTCCATTGATCATACCATATTTGAGCTACAGCTTTGAATTGGTACGCGCCAACTCCGCCATTTTAATTTGGCCTAACACTCATGATATTCATGATTTTGTAAACCTCATCTATGAACTCTTGTAGATCTTCATCCACCTTTCCCCCATAGAATACCGAAGGATTAGTCATCATGAAGTCTCTTACCCTAGCTCCCGGGGTAGTAGAATGAGGGGCTTGGGCCCCTTGATTGACTTGGTTGGCCACAACTTGGGCAAGCATAGTTAGAGCATCTAGGAGCTCACCATTGGTAGGTTTCTCCTCGGGGAAAAACATACCACAACTCTATAGCACGACTTAGAACATGAAGAAGGGAGACATTTTATAAAACTTCTAATAGCCTCCTATTCATAGTCAAGGCATGCTTCACAACCATGAATAAGAATCTAATAGACGCGGTGTTTTGGACTCCGAGGACCTATCAACCTAGTGCTCTAATACAAAGTTTTTCACGACCCAAGCCTAGGGCCTAGACAAGACACGACTCAAGGGGAACCCGAAGGGACCCCAAGCAAGCCTCTTACAGCATCATTACACATTCTTAGTGGCAGAAGCAATAAATCAAGCATCAAGAGATAACATAATGGGGAAACCAGGGCTAAGGGAAAGCACTTCCATATCATAGACATCAAGAACAAGAGTCAAGCACATGTCATAAATACATAACATGTCCAACAAACAACTCTAGTACATAGATAAGAGCGGGGACCAAGACAAGATAACCAGGCTCACCCTCATAGTCAAAATAGATAATAAAGAAGACATAATAGGAGAAACATAGATTAAGGTCCCCGAAGTGAAGGACTCACAAACTAGCTTAAATAGCATCGAACTAGCCACGTGGAGGAGGATGATGATCAACTTGGACACCAGTTCCTACATGGTGACATCATGTAGGCATAGAGTATGCATTGGTATGTTTGAATATACAAAGTATGTAGGATTCAATGCAAATAAGAATTAAGGATCATAATCAAAATGCATAACAATAGGCAATAGGCATACTATAATAATATGACATGAATGATCAATATATAATGATAACATGCTTAAGTAACTCATGCTCATATAAAATATCATATGTGTAGAAGAGACCAAGCTAGATTTTCAAATGTACAATCCTTTGGAAGGTTAGTGATGATGCCGCCCCATCACTTAGGCGGATGAGGAGTAACACTCATCTAGGTTGGTGATAATGCCGCCCCATCACCAAGGTGGAGAAGTAAAAACCCTTCCTTAGGTTGATGAGTACGAACCCCCATCTAGGTTAGTGATGATTCTACCCCATCACTAGGTGGAGAAGTACAAACCCTTCCCTAGGTTGATGAGTACAAACCCCATCTAGGCTATCCGGGTTCTTAGTCCCACTGGATTGGGCATGGTCTAATGCAACATTTTATATAGAATTTATCATTTACATAAGATCATTCATCATCATATAGTCAATCAAATCATATATCATGCTTTTTACCTTCAACTCCTCAAGAAATCACATTCGGACATTTTATCAAACATTTGGAGGGTGTGAAATTATAGTATAAAACCATGCAATTTAGAGATGAAATCATGCAAGAAAATCCATTGTAAAACCATCAATCAACACCTTGCAACACCCTCTAGCAATATACATCAAAACCTCTCATCAAATCTTACAATAGATCAATGATTTATAGCTTAAAACACAGCCAAATGTTCACAACTTTACATAGCTTTAACATAATGTGCAGTGAATTTCATAATAATCAAGACCCATTTGTAAGTCAACTTTAAATCATGCAATTTTAGTAAAAGGAGGCTTGGGTATCATGAGTGAAAGGAACTCATGAAAGAAACTCACATACATTATCTTGGAGATGAACTTAGTGATGATTGGAGATGGAGGGTTGAAGCTTGAAGAAGAACCTTGAAGGAAAACGTTAGTTTAGGATGAGGGTTTGGGACTTGAATTCGAGAGTGAAAATATGGCTAAGTGTTTTGAGTGAGTATTGGGGAATGTTTAGGATGATATGAGGGTGAAATAAGGCTAATCATAGGTAAAAACACTTTAGGGAACACCTACCATGACCTTAGAGCCTTGGATCGAGATAGAAATCACTAGAAGCGAAATACATAGGTCCGCGACGTGGACCTACACTGGAGGCCAAATTAACAAATGTACGCGACATTTGTTCATCGCGCTGCTATCGCAGATCGTCTTTGGAAATTGAAATTTTAGAAATTTGAAATTGTGATTCGATTGCTCTAAAATTGGGGTTAGACCCTTTTCCCCCGAACAAGAATATAAAGTCGGATTTTCGAAATAATAAATGGATTTTGGGATATATAGAATTTAAAATTTCAGGTAGTACGACTTTTCATCCTCAAACAAATGACCAAGCTGAGAGGACTATCCAAACTCTTGAGATTTTCTTAAAGCTTATGTTTTGGAGTTCAAGAGTAGTTGGGATGAACATCTTTTGAGTTTGCTTACAACATTAGCTACCACTCAAGCATTGGTATGGCTCCCTTTGAAGCTTTATATGATAGACATTGTAGATCCCCGGTTGGGTGGTTTGAAGTGGCGGAGATGGCTTTCTTAGCTCCATATTTGGTCTAGGTGAGGCTGATAAGGGAGAGATTGAAAATAGCCTAGAGTATACAAAAGTCCTACTTCGATGTTAGGAGAAGAGATCTTGAGTTCAAGGTTGGTGATTGGGTTTACTTGAAAGTCTCACCTGTGAAGGGTGTGGTTCTATATGACAAAAAGGGGAAATTGAGCCCAATGTTTGTAGGTCCTTGTAAATTTTTGAGGAGAGTTGGTAAGATTGCATATGAGTTCGACTTGCTAATGGAGATGAATATGGTTCATCCGGTCTTCCATGTGTCCATGTTGAGAAAGTGTGTAGGTGACCCAATTGTTATAGTGCCCTTGAATGTTGTGGGTATTGTAAAAGATAATTTGACCTATGAGGAGGTCCAAGTGTTGATATTGGATAGACAAGTGAAGAGGTTGAGAAACAAAGACGTAGCTTCCATCAAGGTCCTTTGGAAGAACCAACAAGTTGAATGTGCCATATAGAAAGACGAGGCAGACATGAAAAGGCGATACCCATATCTCTTCCACTCTACTCAAGTCAAAGGTAATAATCTAAGTCCTTTATAAGATTTAAAGTATTAAGATTCAGCAATCATGACATTTTGCATGTATTCATTTTATGGTAACAAGTTTATGGTGATTTTTGACATTCATGTTGAGATTTTTTTAAAATGATGTTTAAATGCATTTGTTTTATTCATATCAGGCTAGAATCTTCATAATTACTTCTCTTACACATGTTTGTTTGACATTCGGGGATAAATGTTACCAAGACGGAGATATTGAAACACCCCTCATGTGCTTCGGAATGCCCCATAATTGTAATTTCCATATATCTTAAAATCCCTGTGTGATTTCAAAAATCCCACTTCATATTCTTGATCTGGGGGAAAATTGAGTGCGAAATGCGTATAACATAGATTTTAGAAGACCCGTAGTGAAAAATATTTTTTGCTAATTTATGAATTTCAAGTGTTTGTCGCTGGGGCATGGACTAGTATAAATTGTGCGACGCGTCTTGTCTGCATCGCGCCTGGGACACGGACCAGTGCAAAATATTCCCCGATTTTCCCTGGTTTTCTTATTTCGTCCAAGGGCATTGGGATAATAACCCCATGCCCATTTAAATGTGAAATCTCTCAAAACCCTCTCCAAAATCGCTCCAAGACTTCATCAAATCTCTCACTCAATTCCAAGGATTTCAATCTCAATTTTGGAACTCAAGAACTTATCTCAATCTTCAAGCCTCCTTCAAACTTATTTCAAGAAAATCGAAGTTTGAGGTATGTGGGTCTTCATCCATGGGTCCTTTCACCCATATAGCCCAACCTTCTCTTTTTATGAAAATTGAATGTTTCCAAGTTGTATTACCTATGGGTATCTCTTATTATGAAATGTGAGCATAAATCATGTTGAGGTTTCAACAAGTATTGATTGATTGATATTTCAAGCTTGTTCCATGGATTGCTTTTGTCTATTGAGAGTATGCATGTTTTGAACTGTGAAACTATGAACTATTATGAGCTTTTTGAAATGCCCCAACAATGTGCTTTGAAATGCCCATAATCATAATTTCCATATATTTCAAAATCGTGCATGATATCGAAAATTCGACTTAATATTCTCGATCAAAAGGCAAAATTGAGTGAGAGATATGTATAACTCGGATTTTAGAGGATCTGTAGTGAAAAATTATTTTTGCAAAATTTTGAATCCCAGAGAGCATCCGCGCCAGCAACATGAACCAAACGCAGATTAGTACAGTATTTTCCTCACTTTCTCTTATGCACCCAAGGGTATTGGGTTCATAGTGAAAATCCCTATGCTTAGCCATTTTCAACTATATACACTAAAAACCTTCACAAAAACTTCTCCAAGACTTAACCAAATTTATCATTCCAAATTCAAGGATTTCAAGCTTAACTTTAAAACTCAAGGATTAAACTCAAGCTCTAAGTTTCCTTCAAGCTCAACTCAAGAAAACCCAAGTTTGAAGCATGTGGATTTCATCTATTGGATCATTTCATCCGTGGAGCCAAATTTTTCTTTTTATGAAAATTGCATGTTTTCAAATTGTATTACCTATGAGTATCTCTTATTATGGAATATGAATACAACTAATGTTGGTGTTTCATGAAATGTTGATTTATTATGCATGACTATCTATTTCAAGCTTATACCACGAATTGATTTTGTGTATTGAGACTATGCATGTTTTGAACTATGAAAATTGTGAGTTTTGATGATGGATTTAAAGGTAACCTATATGAGATTTTCCAACATATTGGGAGCTTGACTTACATTAAGTTTTCTCATTCTATTTCACTCTTGAATTGCATGACTTTGAACAATTATCATAAACCACCATGTGTTTGATAAAATGTCAAGTCAAGAATTCTCAAGTTATTGATAATCTATTTCATGATTTACAAGTCAAGTGACTAT
>JAPFFP010028715.1:0-38680 GCA_026153255.1 Solanum medicagineum | reverse complement strand
CTCAATTTCAGCACTAATTTTCATTTGAAGACTAATGGAAAGTTATAGAGAACCATTCAAGTATTGGAAGGCATGTTGAGGGCATGTGTCATCGACTTTGGAGGGTATTGGTGATGTCGCTCAACCCGACTACTCAAAGGCAGAAAGGGCGGTCGTCATCAGCATAATAAACCAACTTTAGAGGTTGGGTTGATCCCACAGGGAATCATTGTTCAAGGTGGAAGTGACTCATTGGACCAATTAATTGTAGGATCTGGGGATTGCAATAATCAAAACAGAGTTCAGCTAACAAGTTCCAATTATCGTTTTTAAACAACTATTAAGGGAAGATGTTGGGGATATGAAAATATGAGCAATAATTTAAAAAATGGGTCTAGATACTTGCCTACATGAGTTGATGTTGAGTAAATAGGCTAAGTTTCTTGTAATCCTAATCAACTATGATATATGGGTGTTTCACATGAATCAGTTAGGATATCGCACGAGGACCACCTAAGACACACTTGGCCTGAGAAGTCAAGCAAAACACCTAATACCTTGGCCATTGAATCCATGAATGTGAATATCAACTGAAAACCCATAAGGTCTCCAGCCATTATATCCTTCCATACTCTAATAGTACTAGCTAAGGAAACATCAGAGATCTAAAACAAAACCCCAAGTTTGAAACCTTGAAATTCATTCATTAAACTTAGGAACAGATTTAATTTCACCCAAATCAACTACAAATAAGTCAAAATACCACAAACCCATAAGAAAATGAAAGACCCATATCAAAAGCATATCCTAACATAGGGTTTTAGCCACTTATGTTAGAAATTAAAGATTAAATAGTAGCAGAAGTCATGGGTAACAAGATTGGGTAAAAATTATTTAATTATCACCAACTAATCTCCTTTAATTTGATGCCCAAAAGCTTCAAAACCCTAGCCTCATTTGTACTCTAAGAGGAAAAGTCTATGTAGTAATACTACTACAGTGTAATTGTTATGATATAGAATGAACAGATGATGTACAATACCCTTTCTAAAATTTCTTATATACTCCAAGCAAATGTGTGAAAGAGTGTGTTGTGAAATGTCATTCGGCTGTCAAGGCTGACCATCGCCGAGCACTTCGGCGATGCATCGAATATGCACTTGACCACTTCCTTGTGCATCTTTATTAGAATTTTTCCATTGTAATATTAGGTGATGTCCCTTTGCTCTGCCTTTCCCATTCGGCAATGCGCTAAAATATTCTTCATACAACCTTTCTGTCAGTATTTTGGGGCTTTGGGTGCTGCAACTTTAGGTGATCACTTGTGCATTTCAGCATATCACTGAATATAATTTGCGACATCGATCCTAACAGCACTTCTAACTTGACTTGGAACCTTGGTTGCTGCATGGTAAGGTGATCTCCTTGAGCATTTGGCGAATCACAGAGCATGTCGGCGACACCTCTTTTCACCACATTGCAACACTCTCTTGACTCTCTTGATGTTTTATGAAATAATGGTTTCCACTTTTATCCCTATGCCCTTATTTCTACTCTTTTATTATTTTTAATTGCTTCTGCAACTAAAGATGTGTAATTATATGTTAAGAGGCTTGCTTGGGGTTCCTTCGGTTTCCCCATGCACTGTGTCACATCTAGGCCCTAGTTTGGGTCGTGACAGTCTAGGTCTCTCCTTCTTCTCCTTTGAGCTGGTCCAATTATGTTAAAGTCATGCTTCCTCATTGCTAGTGGATTCTTGCTGCTCAACCACTTTTCTCTTCCATTTGCCTCGCACTTCCTTTTGAGTCAAATAGGCTGTTGTTTCTGCTCTATCGGAAGCTATGACAACCCCCCAACTACTCTTGATCTACCACGTGTGACCTGTTCCTTTGGTTTGCCCATTCATGCACCATAAAGATCTCCAAATAGTTGTGAGAAAGCATTAACAAACAACCATGCACAACATTTGATCATATGAAAGGCATTCAGAATCAGACGACATATCATACTCAGTAAATCGCCAAGATGATTTGGCGGTCAAATAGACTGTCGCCTTTTTGCATAGATTTTAGGCCTAGGATCACTACTACGTTTATGGATACTTATGCCCAATCTGTGATGCGGCGATATGATTTGGCGACAGAGAGAGTTTATCACCAAAAGTTGAAGCAGGCCCTTCCGAACAATAGCCAAATAAGGTGGTATATGTGTCATTTGGGCGCATCGCCGAGTGCGCTTAGGTGGTCAAAGTAACCATTGCCTGTTGTGACTGACAAGGCCCTTCATCCATTCACCAAAACTTCAACAATTTTCACAGACCACATGGATGAAATGTACACACTAACCCACTACAACACATCAATACAAGCTTATCTATTGGCTAGCACTATCACATGGTTTCAATGCTATACACTTGATCAAACGATTACTTACCCATAAGAATGACGTCACTCAAGCTATCATAGGGCAAGTTTAATCAGTTAAAGGAGAGAAAGGGATACTCAAACTTCACTAATAGCCCATAGAAGTAATCAATCCATAGGCAAGCATATTTCAATAATACATTCATATGACCATGTCCTAGTTTCAATTGAATACATTCACGCATCATATCAAGCACAAGATTTGGGGTCAAACCCACAAACTCCTCATCAATAAGCAAGAAACCATTCATTCATGACTCTAACCCAACTAATTCACACCCCCAATTTTTACGTTCGTAAAAGATATCGAAACCCAAAATAAATAATACATATGTATAGCACAAGGTTTAAAGGCAACTCTAAACTCCTACCCATTCGATTCCCAACAAAAATTTCCAAGTATAAAGCATGATTTTCACATCAGAAACCCTGATTAACTTCACAAATAATGGCTTCTTCAAAGAACTAGAATAAGGAGCGGAAATCATACTTGTTCAACAATGACCTTTGGTGATGCCCTATGATGATTATTCCCAACTTCATAGTGAAAATTTTCAAAGGAAAGCAAAGGAAATAGTATTGGCATGCAAGGGAAGAGAAAAGGAGAGAAGGTGGAAAGTGAAACGGCCAAGACATTTGAAAAGCCTTATGTAGGTCGATGAGCGTGCATGTTCGGCGATGCCGAACCACACCACCTTGCCCAGTTTGGTGTTGCGCCAAACATGCTGCGGACCACCCTTTTTCACCATGAGTTTAACTTGCCTTCTACCCTAAAGTGCAATTATACTGACCATTGCTAACAGAAATGGCAATTCACTGACTAGAAATTTAATTCACCAAATTTGGCATCACCTTCAGAGTTACCACTCAACCTCAAATGGTTTCGAATTAGTGGTCGCCGCTCTGACTCGGCGATACACTTAGTACTCCTTCTTGTCCATCCTCATCAACTTGCCATTCCTATTTTCCTTGTCAACCCTGCACAATTCAACACTGATTATTCAAACTAAAAAGTAGTAAAATACTCACCTTGGGTTACCTCCCAAGCAACGCCTTAGATAACGTCGTGGCGTGATATCTTTTCTTTTCACCTCAAGTTACCGTCGACTGGCCCATAATTGACAATATCCTAGTATCATCTCCCAGTTTCAAAGCTTAGAAAATGTTGGAAACAACCTCCTCATCATTCACTCTAAATTTCAAGTCTCCACTGTCGACATCAACCATAGCTTGCCTGGTGGATAATAATGGCCTCCCAAAAATGATTGGCATATCCGTATCCACCTTGCAATCCAAAATCAAAAAGTCTGCAGGAAGGATAAATTTATCCACCTTCACAAACATGTCGTGTAGAATTCGCACTGGTCTTTTGATAGACCTATCATCCATGAGCAACTGCGTAGTAGTTGATGAAGGGTTCTCCCAACCTAGTTCCTCAAAAATAGCTAGGGGCATCAGATTTATACTTGCCCTTAAATCACAAAGAGTTTTATTGAACTTTATGGCTCCTATTGTGCATGGAATAGTGAATGCCCCTGGGTATTCCTTCTTTGTCACCAATTTTTTTGTCAGGATTGCACAACAGTTGTGAGACACTTCAACTGTCTCACATTCAGGCATCCTTTTCTTTGTCACTAATACTTTAATGAACTTAACATATCCCGACATTTTAATTAATGCTTTCACAAGGGGAACATTTATTGACAAAGAATTGAACATAGAAAGAAATTTTTTAAATTTAGCATCCTCCTCTTTCTTCTTCAACCATTGTGGGAATGGAGGATTAAGTTTGACATAAGGTGCCTTTGGCCTAACAGTTGGACTTGAATTTTAGGGAGAGTGTGCTTCGATTTTAACACATTTTCCCTACTTTTCTCTTGCTTATCATTCTCGGGATTGCTGAGAACATCATCGCCTATAATTTGAGCCTCCTTCTCATCATCCTCAACAACAATCACATCTTCTTTTTCTTCCACCTCTAGATCTTCATCAATAACAAGTGATTAGTACCTTCGACCAACTTTCCACTTCAAGTAGTTATGGCTAAGCAGTGCTGGTCATTTCCTTTTGGATTGGCCACCGTGTCAATAGGTAGACCTCCCTTACGATGTTGATTAAAATGAACTGAAACATTTCCCACTCGTGTCTTCAAATGTTTAATAGACGTTGAATGAGATGTCACAGTTTGACTAAGCTGAGAAAAATTAGATTTCATTTTCTTTAGGATCGTGTCCGAAGCCTCTACCTTACTCAAAATTCGTTAAAGCATATTCTTGTTTGAAGGATTCTTGAAACGATCCAAAATGTTCTTCAGAAATGCCCATAATTGTAATTTTCATATATCTCCAAATCTGCACGTGATGTCGAAAATCCGATTTCATATTCTCTATCAGAGGGAAAATTGAGCGGGAAATGGGTATAAACTGGATTTTAGAGGACCCATAGTGAAAAATAATTTTTGCTAATTTTTGATTTTCAGTGGTCATTCACGTCCTGGTCGCGATGCACCAGGGGCACAAATTAGTGTTGGAGGGAAGTTCGCGTTGCGCCAAGGGGTGCAGACCAGTGTATTGTTTTTCTTAGTTATTCATTTCGGTCTAAGGGCCTTGGGGTCATAGCTCCATGCACAATTATGAGTGCAAACATCTTTACGTAGCCATTTTTTAGCTCTATAACACTCAAGACCCTCTCAAAAAACTCTCCAAGAATTAACCAAGTATATCTCGTTCAAATTTCAAGGGTTACAAGCCTAACTTTGGAACTCAAGGTTTCTCTTAAAGTTCCAAGTTTTATTCAAGCTCATCTTAAGAAAAACCCAAGTTTGAGGTATGTGGATTTCATCCATTGGGTCCTTTCACCCATGGAGCCCAATCTTTCTTTTTATAAAAATTGCATGTTTTCAAGTTGTATTATCTTTGGATATCTTTTATTATGGATTATGATACTAAATTATGTTAGGGATTTATGAAATGTTGATCTATTAGGCATGACTATCTATTTCAAGCTTATACTATGATTTGATTATATCTATTGAGACTATACATGTTTTGAGCTATAAAACTATGATCTATTATAAGATCTGATGATGGATTTCAAGGTACCCTACATGAGGGTTTTACAATATGTTGGTGGATTGTTTTGCGTTGAGTTTTCTCATATTATTTCACTCTTGAATCGTATGATTTTGAACTAGTATCATGAACCCACCAAGTGTTTGATAAATTTCAAGTTAAGAATTCTCAAGTTATTGGTGATCTATTTCACGATTTACAAGTCAAGTGACTACGTGAAGATTGAGGGATGTCAAGTATGTATTGAATTCATGAAAAGTATCTATGATGTTGCAAGTATCAAGTTAAGTCTTATTTCAAGATTTTACCTCTTGTGAGCCATTCATGTCAATGCAAGGGTTAATGTATATTATGATTATGATCTATTCTCATGTTTCAAGTTAGGCTCACCATTAGAGGTCAAATATGTTTAAGAGCTACTCATGTCATGTTTTCATGTTTCTTACAAGTTATTAAGATATGATTATTTCAAGTATTCTGTGGG
Source organism: Solanum medicagineum (assembly GCA_026153255.1). Taxonomy (NCBI): domain Eukaryota; kingdom Viridiplantae; phylum Streptophyta; class Magnoliopsida; order Solanales; family Solanaceae; genus Solanum; species Solanum medicagineum. The sequence continues at coordinate 32,723 of JAPFFP010028715.1, read as the reverse complement.
ATTAGACTTAGCACCGATGGATTGGATGTCGGTGTGGACTATCTTCTAGTGTCCATACACTTTTCCTCAAACTATGTGCCAACATAAGATTATGTTATACCCTTTCTATACTAGTGGATCCATTTAGTGCTCTTGATCATGAAATCCAACCTGAAATGGGATGGGTACCCGTAAGGGGGGCTACTTCTCCGAAATGGGACGACCTCCCATAAGGTGAAGTATGTTTTACCTTGGCAAGTAGACCACCACTTTACCAATGAGGGGTAATCATTGGGATTCCAAGTTGTAGCTCGCTTGGTCTTACTCTTGTCGGTTAGCGTCACTTCCCACACATGTATTATGCTCTATGTAAGTTGAATAATTTACAAACATGTTTTACTCCAAGCATTGATCATGCATGCCATATTGAGATCTCACTTATCTATTGCTTGTTACTCTGCATTTTGACTATATTGGCTTATGTCTTGTTTCATTGCATCCTACATACTTAGTACATCAAACATACTAACTCATACTCTATGCCTATATGATATTACCATGTAGGAACCAAACCACCACTTAATCATCCTCCACGTGGCTAGTATGATCCATTCAAGCAAGCTTTGGTGAGTCCTCAAGTCTGAGGACACTATCTTTACTACTCTTGCTATATTGAGACTTCTTTTATTGAACACATGTTATTATTAGGGTGAGCCTTGAAAATGTCTTGGTCCTCACTCCATTCGATGTTTAGAGGTGTTGTTGGAATATTATAATGTACTTATGCTTGAGCTTGACTCTTTTACGTTTTAATGATTATCAAAGATTTCCATTAGTCCCGCTCCCCTTTTAATGATATTTCTTGTTGTTGATTACTATGCTTCCGTGTCTGAGTATGTGTGGTTGATATGTTAAAAGGCTTATTTGGGTGGGTTCCCATTTGTCGTGTTACGTATAGGCCCTAGGCTCAGGTATTGACAAACTTGGTATCAGAGCACTAAGTTGTTAATGGTCCTCGAAATCCAACACACTGCATCGATTAGAGTCTTATTCATGGTTGTGAAGCATGCCACAACTATGAATAGGAGGCTATGAGGTATTTTAGAAAATGTTTCCCTTCTTCATGGTCTTTATCGTGCTTTAGATATACGTGTAAGGCCTTTTCCCCTAATGACTGTTCTTTGCTATTCTAGATTATGTCGATTCCAAGAGGAAGACTAAGGATAGCCCGCACACCCGAGGAGCAACCAGCCTTTCCCGCTCCTCAAGCTCCTAAAAATGGAGGGGTAGGCCCAGAAGAGTTCCAAGATGCTATTGCCATGTTGGCTCATACTATGGCCAACCAAATCAACCAAGTGGCCCAAGCCCCTTATGCTCCCACACTGGCTTCTAGGGTGAGGGATTTCACTAGAATGAACCCACTGGAGTTCCATGGATCCAAGATGGACGAGGATCTCCAAGAGTTCATAGATGAGGTGTACAAAGTGCCTTCTATTATGGGGGTCAATTTGGAGGAAAAGGTGAAGTTGGAGGCCTACCAACGCAAAGGGGTAGCTCAAATTTTGGTTACACAATTGAAGTTATAGAAGGGGAATGATGATGCTATCCCTTTGGAAGAGTTCAAAGCCACATTTCTCAATCGGTTCTTTCCTATCAATCTAAGGGATTCTAAGATGATGGAGTTTATGAACTTTAAGCAAGGTTATATGAGTGTGAGGTAGTATGCACTCAAGTTCAACCAACTCTCCAAGTATGCTCCACAATTGGTTGCCACGCTGAGATCAAGGATGAACAAACTTGTGTCGAGTGTGTCCAACTTGGTTAATGAGGAGTCTCGCACCGCTAAGCTAGTAAGTGATGTGGATTTGTCCCACCTCATGACATATGCCGAACAACTAGGGGAAAAGCTTAGAAAAAGAAGAAGTGATGAGTCCAAGAGGGTTCGTTTTGAAAGTGGATTCCAAGGTTACAAGGGTGGCCGATTTCCTTAAGGCAACAAGTTCCAAGGACAAGGGTCTTCCAGTGCTCCTAATAGAAGGTTTTCTAATGATAATCTAAGATTCCAAGGTGGGAATGGAGGCGTGATAAAGCCAAGATGTCCGAGGTGTGAAAAGAACCATAGCGGTCCATGTTTGAGGAATTCTAATACTTTCTTTGGTTGTGGTGAGATGGGTCACAAAGTTATTGATTGTCCTCATGCTCAAAACAAAGGCAGAGATAGTCTTCCACAAGGCTAAGGTGCAAATGCAGGTCAAAGGGGAAGAGGAGGCAAACAAGGGAGTGTACCAAGGCAAAATAGATTTTATGCTCTTCAACGGAGAAAAGGGTTGAATAAGGTGCCTAATATCATCACCGGTATGTTAAAGGTTTTTGATTTTGATGTGTATGCATTGATAAATCCGGGTGCCACTCTTTCTTTTATTACTCCTTTTGTTGCAAAAAGTTTCATGTTAGTCCAAAATTGTTGTGTGAACCTTATAAAGTGTCTACCCCTGTTGGTGAGTCCATTGTTGCTAAAATAGTCTATAGAAATTATCCCATTCTCATTTTGCATAAAATCTTGCCTTGTGAATTTGTTGAATTAGATATGGTGGATTTTGATGTCATTCTAGGGATGGATTGGTTGCGTGCATATTATGTTTCTATTGATTGTAGAACCCATAGGGTTAAATTCTAATTTCCTAATGAGCCTGTCCTTGAGTGGGAAGGTCATGATGTGGTGGTCAAGGGTAGATTCATTTTTTGCCTTAAAGGCCAAAAGTTGATTTCTAAAGGTTGTCTCTATCATCTTGTGAGGGTTAGGGATGTTGAGTCCAAAGTCCTTCCTATTGAGTCGGTTCTGGTGGTCAATGAGTATCTTGATGTCTTTCCCGATAAACTTCCTGGTGTTCCTCCTGAAAGGGAAATAGATTTTGGTGTATACCTCCTTCTCGATACTCAACCCATTTCTATTCCCCCTTACCGTATGGCTGCGACGGAGTTGAAGGAACAATTGAGGTACTTGTTGGAGAAGGGTTTTATAAGTCCTAGTAAGTCATCTTGGGGTGCACCGGTGTTGTTTGTGAAGAAGAAGGATGGTTCTCTTAGAATGTGCATTAATTGTCGGCAACTTAATAGAGTCACCATAAAGAACAAGTACCCTCTATTAAGGATTGATGACCTATTTGATCAAATTTAAGGGGCTAGTCACTTTTTTAAGATTACTCTTCGGTCCGGGTATCACCAAGTGAGAGTGAGGGAGTTGGACATTCCCATGACGACTTTTTTGACTAGGTATAGACACTTTGAGTTTGTGGTTATGTTCTTTGGACTGACTAATGCACTGGCTATATTCATGGATCTCATGAATAGGGTCTTTAAACCCTACCTTGACTTACTAGTGGTGGTTTTTATTGATAATAACTTGATTTATTCCCATAGTGAGGAGGAGCATGTGGATCACTTAAGGGTGGTGTTGCAATCTCGAGGGAAGAAAGGTTGTATGCAAAATATGAGAAATGTGAGGTTTGTTTGAAGGAGGTTTGATTTCTAGGTCATGTGGTATCGGGTGATGATATTAAGGTGGATCCTTAGAAAACGAAGGTGATTAGAAATTGGCCTAGACCTTTGACTCCATCTAACATTAGAAGTTTCTTGGTTTGGCGGGTTATTACTAGAGGTTTGTGAATTGTTTCTTTTCTATTGCTTCTCCTATGACTAAATTGACACAAAAGAGGGAAAAATTTGTGGACCGATGAGTGTGAAAAGAGTTTTCAAACTTTGAAAGATAAGCTTTTCTCTATTTCTATATTGGCTCTACCAGAAGGGTTGGAAGGATTTATTGTATATTATGATGCCTTGGGAATTGGTTTGGAGTGTATCTTGATGCAAAGTGGTAAGGTGATAACATATGCTTCTAGACAACTTAAGGTGCATGAGAAGAATTATCCCACCCATGATATTGAATTGGCGGCCGTAGTATTTTCTTTGAAAATTTGGCATCACTACTTGTATGGGGTTCATGTTCATGTATTCACTGACCACAAGAGTCTCCAATATGTGTTTACCCAAAACGATCTTAACTTGAGACAATGAAGCTGGTGAGAGCTCCTTAAAGATTATGATATGAGTATGCATTATCACCCCGGCAAAGCTAAGTTGTTGGCCGATGCTTTAAGTAGGGTGTATGGGTAGTCTAGCTCATGTTGATAATGGTGGCAAAGAGGTGGCTAGAGAAGTTCATCGGTTGGATAGATTGGGGGTTAGGTTGGATGAAGTTGACAATGGGGGTGTAGTGGTTGTTGATGGTTCTAAGTCTTCTTTGATTGAGGAGGTAAAGGAAAAACAAGATATTGACCTCGCCTTGCTAGAGTTGAAGTCCTTGGTGAGAGATGGTAAAGTGGAGGCTTTCTCCTAAGGGGGAGATGATGCCCTTAGGTACCAAGGTAGATTGTGTGTGCGAAATGTAGATGATTTTAAAGAATTGGTCTTGAAGGAGGCCCATAATTCATCCTATTCCATTCACCCCGGTTCAGCAAAGATGTATAGATACTTGAGGGAAGTGTATTAATGGGGTGGTATGAAGAAAGACATTGCCAAGTTCGTATCCGGATGTCACAATTGCCAACAAGTGAAAGCCGAACATCAAAGGCTGTGTGCCCTAGCCCAAGATATAAAAATTCTCACTTTGAAGTGGGAAGAGATCAACATGGATTTTGTGGTTGGGTTGCCTAAGACTAGGAAACAATTTGACTCTATTTGGGTTGTGGTTGATCGAATGACAAAGTCGACTCACTTGCTATTGGTTAAGACCACTTATGGTGCTGAAGATTGTTCCAAGTTGTACATTCATGAGTTGTTTAGATCGCATGGTGTACCTATGTCTATTATTTTAGATCGTGGTGCTCAATTCACTTCTTAATTTAGGAGGTCTTTCCAAAGAGCTCTTGGTACCAAGGTTAAGCTTAGCACGACCTTTCATCCTCAAATGGATGGTCAAGTCAAGAGGACTATCCAAACCCTTAGGATACACTTAGAGCTTGTGTTAGAAGTTTAAGGGTAGTTGGGATGAACATCTTTCACTCATTGAGTTTACCTACAACAATAGCTACCACTCAAGCATTGGTATAGCTCCTTTTGAAGCTATTTACAGTAGGCATTGTAGATTCCTACTTAGGTGGTTTGAAGTGGGGGAAGTGGTGTTGCTTGGTCTGGATTTGGTCATGGAAGGCTTGGAGAAAGTAAGGTTGATAAGAGACAGATTGAAAACAACCCAAAATAGACAAAAGTCCTATTCCGATGTGAGGATAAGAGATCTTGAGTTTAAGGTTGGCGATTGGGTGTATTTGAAAGTCTCACCCATGAAGGGTGTGGTCCAGTTTGGAAAGAAGGGGAAGTTAAGCCCAAGGTTTGTGGGTCCTTATAAAGTTTAGAGGAGAATGAGTAGGGTTGCATATGAGTTGGAGTTGCCTATGGAGATGGACATAGTTCATCCGGTCTTCCATGTGTCCATGTTGAGAAAGTGTGTGGGTGACCCAAGTTCCATAGTGCCCTTGGATGTTGTGGGTGTTGTAGGGGATAACTTGAATTATGAAGAGGTCCTTGTGACAATTTTTGATTGGCAAGTGAAGAGGTTGAGGAACAAAGATGCAGCTTCCGTCAAGGTCGTTTAGAGGAACCAATAAGTTGAAAGTTCCACATGGGAAGCCGAGGAGGAAATAAAAAAATGATATCCATATCTCTTCCACTCTACTCAAGCCGAAAGTACTAAATTAATTCCCCTATATTATTTCAAATCTTAAGTTTCAGCCCTTATCTCATTTTGCATGCTTTCATGTTTACGTTGACAAATGTTCAGATTTTTGAGAATGCTCTTTAAATGCGTTTGTTGCATTCATGTCGAGCTGAAATCTTCATGATTACTTCTCCTTGACATTCGGGGATGAATGTTCCCAAGGGGGAGATATTGAAACGCCCCAAAATGTGCTTCGAAAATACCCATAATAGTAATTTCCATATATCACAAAATCCACGCATGCTATTGAAAATTCGATTTCATATTCTCGATCAGGGGAAAAATTGAGTGGGAAATTGAGGGCCCGTATAAAATAATAATTTTTGCTAATTTTTGACTTCCAGTAGCCATCCGCGCCTAGCGACGACGTGCCAGGGGCGCAAATTAATGTAAAAGGGCAGTTCGCGTCTGGTCCACATTACGCCAATGGGCGCAAACCAGTGTATTATTTCCCTTAGTTTTTCATTTCAGCCCAAGGGCCTTGGGGTCATAGCCCCATGCCCACTTATGCATTAAAACACCTTAGTCATTTTTCAACTTCATATCACCCAAGACCCTCTCAAAAACCTCTCCAAGACTTAACCAAATATCGCATTAAAATTTCAAGGGTTTCTAGCCTAAGTTTGGAACTCAAGGTTCTCTTCAAGCTCATCTCAAGAAAAACCAAAGTTTGAGGCATGTGGGTTTCATCCATTGGATCCTTTCACCCATAGAGCCCAATCTTCCTTTTTATGAAAATTGCATGTTTTCAAGTTCTATCATCTATGGGTATATTTTATTATGGATTATGATTATAAATTATGTTGGAGTTTTATGAAATGTTGATATATTATGCATGACTATCTGTTTCAAGCTTATACCATGATTTGATTATATCTATTGAGACTATGCATGTTTTGAGCTATGAAATTATGATCTATTATGAGATCTGATGATGGATTTCAAGGTACCCTACATGAGGGTTTTACAATATGTTGGTAGATTGATTTTCATTGAGTTTTCTCATATTATTTCACTCTTGAGTTGCATGATTTTGAACTAGTATCATGAACCCACCAAGTGTTTCATAAAATTTCAAGTTAAGAATTCTCAAGTGACTGGTGATCTATTTCATGATTTACAAGTCAAGTGACTATATGATGATTGAGGGCTTTCAAGTATGTATTGAATTAATGAAAAGTATCTATGATGTTACTAGTGTCAAGTTAAGCCCTATTTAAAGATTTTACCTCTTGTGAGCCATTCATATTAAAGCAAGGGTTCGTGTATGATTATGATTATGCTCTATTCTCATGTTTCAAGTTAGGCTCACCATTAGAGGTCAAGTATGTTTAAGATCTACTCATGTCATGTTTCCATGTTCATTACAAGTTATTAAAGTATGATTATTTCAAGTATTCCGTGGGATTAAACTCAGCACCGATGGATTAGATGTCGGCGTGGACTACCTTCAAGGGTCCATACTCTTTTCCTCAAACTATGTACCAACATAGGATTATGTTATACCCTTCCTATACTAGTGGATCCATTTAATTCTCTTCATCATGAAATCCTCCCCGAAATGGGACGGGTTCCTGTAAGGGGGGTTACTTCTCCGAAATGGGACGGGCTCCCGTATGGTGAAGTATGGTTTACCATGTCAAGTAAACCACCTCTTTACTAATGAGGGGTAATCATCAGGATTCCATTTTGTAGATCGCTTGGTCTTACTCTTGTCGGTTAGGGTCTCTTGACACCCATGTATTATACTCTATGCAAGTTAAATGATTTACAACATGCATGCCATATTGAGATCTCACTTATCTATTGCTTATTACTACGCATTTTGACTATATTGGATTATTTCTTGTTACATTACATCCTACATACTTATTCCATTTAAACGTACTAATGCATACTCTATACCTACATGATATTACCATGTAGGAGCCGGAGCACCACTTGATCATCCTCCACGTGGCTAGTACGATCCATTGAAGCAACCTTTGGTAAGTCCTCAAGTTCGGGGACTCTATCTTTACTACTCTTTCTATATTGAGACTTCTTTTGTTGAGCACATGTTATCATGAGGGTGAACCAAAAAAATGTCTTGGACCCCGCTCTATTCTATGTTTAGAGGTGTTGTTAGAATATTATGATGTACTTATGCTTGAGCTTGGCTCTTTTACATTTTAATGATTATCAAAGACTTCCCTTAGTCCCACTCCCTTTTTTAGGATATTTCTTGTTGTTGATTACTATACTTTCGCGACCGAGGATGTGTGATTGATATGCTAAGAGATTTGTTTGAGTCCATTCATGTTCCTATTCGTTGTGTCATGTCTAGTCCCTAGGCTCTGGTCGTGACAATTCTCTTGATTAACCATTGGTTCAACAGCCTTCACCCTATCGTATGGTTGAATGTACCTGTATCCCTCACGATTCCTCCAACTACAACTTGAGGTTAATCAGCCCATGCTCGATTTCGCAATTCAAAGTTGTTTTTCCAACCTTGATTCCCGGTTGGCCTTTGAAAAGCTGGCGGAGAACCCACCATTTGGTTTCCCATTTAATGACATTCTTTGTTGTACCCCTTCAAATGGTGCACCTTCAAACATCACCTTTTTTGTAGCTCCCCACAACATTCACATTCTTGCGATTTCCTAGCATGACGTTCTTGGTTAAACGATGAAGCTGAGTTAACATCTTAGCCATATTCTCATCCCTTTATTGGTCATTAGCAAACTGCTCCTTAGTAGGAACTCTGTGGCTCGAAGGGACTACATCATCTCTTGTGTACTATGCTCTATTAATTTTTTTCATTCCATCAAAAGGTTACAAGCTTTAGTGAATGATTGTGTCATTAAACCTTCTCTTACTAGCTAATTAGCTTCTCCTTTGTTTGCTGCATCAAGACTCACGTAAAAGTATTGTAAGAGCATATGGTTTGAAACTCCATGGTTAGAACACTGAAGCAAGAGTTTCCAAAACCAGAGCCATGTTTAATGTAACGGCTCACCCTCTAGCTGCTTAAAGGTCTCAATACTTCTCAATTTAATAATCTTTGACAGAGGGAAAAATCTCTCTAGGCATTTTGTAGCTCCTCCCATGAAGTAATAGAATCACGAGAAAACTTGGCTAGCCACCTCAATGCCTCTATGGTAATGGAGAATGGAAACAAACTTAGTTGAATAGCTTCCTGGCTCAATCCCTTGAAGTTAAATGGGAGACACCACATCAGTAAAGTTCCTCAAGTGTTCATGAGGATCTTCATGGCCGAGCCCTCTAAACATCCCTTCAGCCAGAGGAGTTGAAACATGGTGTTAATCTCATGGAATCGAACTTCTCCAGCTAATGGGGTAGTCAGATAGCACTGTTGCTTCCAACCTGGTCCCAATTAACATCTTGCAATCCGTTCATGTCCTCAACATTCTCACCATGACCATTTTCATCATCCTTCATCATTACACCTACTGTTAAATCAACAAAAATAAAAAGAAAGTAGTAGAAAGGATTCTAACTACAAGGGCAAAGCTCAATAAAAACTTCCAATATGAACACGTCGAGTCCCCGGCAATGGCACCATTCATGATATCGCTCAACCCGACTGCTCAAAGACAGAAGGAGTGGTCATCATCAGCATAATAACCTAACTTTAGAGGTTGGGGTCGATCCACAGGGAATCGTTGTTCAAGGCAAAAGTGACCCATTGGACTAAGTAGTTGTAGGATACCGGTGATTGTAATAATCAAATCAGAGTTCAGCTAAATTAAACAACTATTAAGGGAAGATATTTGGGATGTGAAAATATGAGCAGTAATTTAACAAATAGGTCTAGATACTTGACAACATGAGTTGATATTGAGTGAATAGGCTAGGTTGCTTTTAACCCAAATCACCTATGATATATAGGTGTTTCACATGAATCAGCTAAGATATAACATGCGGATTGCCGAGGACATACTTGGCCTAAGAAGTCGATAAAAACACCTAATACCTTGGCCATTGAATCCATGAATGTGAATATCAATTGAAACACCATAACGTTTTTGACCATTGTATCTATTCTATACTCTAATAGTCCCAACTAACGAACAATTAGAGATCTAAAACAAAACCCCAAGTTCGCAACCTTGAAATTCATACATTAAATTAGGAACAGATATAAATTCACTCAAATCAACTACGGATAAGTCAAGATATCACAAATCCAATAAGTAAATTAAAAGGCCCATACCAAAACCACACTTTCAACATGAGAGTTATAGCCATTCATGGTAGAAATTAAAGATTGAATACCATACATAGTAGCAGAAATCATGGTTAACAAGATTGGATAAAAAGCAGTTGATTATCACCAGCTAATCTCCTCCAATTTGATGCCCAAAAGCTTCAAAAGCCCGAGGCTCCTTTGTACTCTAAGAGGAAAGTTCTATGTACTACTACCACAGTATAATTGTTCTCATATAGAATGAACAGATGATACAAAATATCCTTTCTAAAATAGCTTATATATTCCATGTAAATGTGTGAAAGTTTGTGCTGTGAAATATCCTTTGATGGTCAAGGCCGACCATCGCCAAGCACTCCGGTGATGCGCCAAATGTGTACTCGACTGCTTTCTTTTGCATCTTTTTGAGGTGTCTACCACTGTAAGATTAGGAAATGACCCTTTGCTCCACCTTTCCAATTTGGTGATGTACCAAAATATTCTTCATACTACCTTTCTATCAGTATTTTGGGGCTCTAGGTGCTACAACGGTGATCACTTGATCATTTTGGCGTATCCCCGAGTATGAGATGATCATTACCACACTTCTAACTTGACTTGGAACCTTGGTTGCTGCATAGTTAGGTGATCTCCTTGAGTGTTCGACAAATCCCTAAGTATGCTGTCGACACCTCTTTTCACTGCCTTTCCGAACTTTTGTTTAGTTTCAAGATTAAACCAAGTCTTGCCCTTCTGGGAATTCTTAGCTCTATTTCCTTTCATAGCACATGCATATTCATTAGTAGTTGGAATTATTAGCACATTGAGAGCAATATTTCCTTGTAATTTAACCCCAAAATAAGTCTGAAATATGGACTCATTAAATCAGACAAGTTCCTACTAGTTTGTCAGTTATCCTAGAATGGTAGTTATCACTCCAGCATTGATACGAATCCTTTTGAAGCACTTTATGGGAGAGGATGTATGTAATGCCCTAGATGTTAAGACCCTACTCGTTCCTCGTATACGTATGGGATCAACATCGTAACTTCTAATGTGGTATCAATTTTTAGATATTCAAAGTGGATTACATGTGTTTTGGGGTCATAAGGCATCCATCACATTGAGCCAAGTCCAAAGGATTCCAGTTGGCTAAGTTTCAATATGAACTCGTATAAGCATAAACTTCAAATGAACACATCTCTTAGCACATAATGATTTTGATAATCCACTACCTATAACGTTGTAGGTATTCAAATTATCTTTTCAACACATCTAATTTGGCCTTGTTTCGTGGTTAGAATAAAATGCTATGGCCATTTTACTGAAACTTGTCGAATTTGTCAAATTCGGTGGTCTGCCAAATAATTCAGTGACTTGCTAAATTTGACTGTTGAGTTGTCTTTAAAAGCTTCAGAAACTGTCAATAAGCTTCAGAAAATTGACCACCATTTTTTCCCCGATCTTCTTCTTCCCACGAAACTGAAACTAAAGAATTCCTTGTAGGGTCAGCTTACCAATCGCTTTGGGGACAAATCCTATTTGAAATGGATGGTGTGAGTTTGTCAAATGCTCGACAAGCCGCTAAATTAGCGGCGCATAAACTATGTTCGTCAACGAGACTCATTAAAATGTCATTTTTTTAATCTTGATGATATTTTTACATTACCAATACGAGTTTTCAACTCATTTAACCTAAATACACTTTCCTAATCCTATTTTCATGCCCTAATAACTTTTTCCTGCACTCAAATTAAATTTTTTTTTAAGGACCCAAACATTGTACGACCTTATTGTAGCTTGAAAATTGTGTTCCAGAAAGGTTTGGACCAAGGTGACGCTTCATGGAATCCTTCACGGTCTGTGTGAGGTTATACAGAACGTGTAAAGTCTCCTTGAAGTGGGCCTTGGCCTTATGTAGGAAGTGTTGGCCTTAATGTAGACGTTTGAGACTAAGGCATACCATACATGAATCCCACTTGATTCATGTGAGGTTTCACGGTTTGTGTGATGACTGTATGGTAGCCTTGGTCTTGAAAATCCATATTTTTGAGCCAAGGCATGTCACACGAACCCTTTCACGGACCGTATAGTCCTTCACGGTCCATGAGGCCTTCCGTATATGTACTGGAGTGAAAATTTCAAAGTATTAGATCACCGTCTCGGAACATTTTCACGAAGAAGTTTCCTAACTGAAGGTATATGGAGGAGGCATACAGTTCGTATGCCTTGGTATGGACCGTGAAGTCGTCCGTATGGGTGCCTATGATAGAATATTTTCTAAGTATGGGATTACCGTTTCGGACCTTGGTTAGTGGAATTTCTTTAAGTGTTGGATCATGGAGCAAGTATACGGTCCATATACCCTTACACGGACTATATACACCCCTCCCCTCGAGACCCCTTGCCACATTTTTTCTACTCGTATCATTAATGGTATTTTTGTATATTATGGTTTCTCCTAAGGGTCTTTTGTGATTTTCTATGTTATCTAAAGGAATTTAAATGATCTATACTCTATTCCTCTCATTCAAATTCACTCCTACACTTAGGATTATATTGAACACTCTCTTAAGAACTCTATCAAAGACTCTTGTGAAGACTAAGCTTGGGAATCAAGGGAGAATTCCTTTTTTCATCAAATTCCTTCTTGAATCTTCTCTATTAGCCAATTTATATGGGATTGATTCTTGGTCACTTTCAACCAAGAAGACCCAAACTCTTTTCAATTTAATTTCATGAAATTTTGCTTACTTTAAATATGCATTTTTAAGATTATTGTTTATCAAATTCAATTGAAGTGTGGGCTATGCATTATTATTGATTTCAAGTTGATTTAAGCCCTAATATGTTGAATTACAAGAGTACTATTAAGATTTGACTATGCATTGTCCCTTTAAAGTTGGATTCAGGCATGAGTAATCAATATTATGATTTAAATGTAGATTTTACTTATGGATTTACATGAATTTTATAATGGATTGTTGATTTAAGATTGAATCTATATTACCTGTTGCTATTCACAAATCATCCATAACATATGCATACCTGAACATTAGATTTTATGAAAATTATGAAGTGAGTTGACCCCTCATATGTTTTATGAAAATGAGTTGGTGGGTTAAGCTCACCCATATGGTTATGACAAGGATGTGATCACATAAATGTCTATGATATTGGCTCTTTAAGCATATTTGATGGTTACACCTCATATGGAAATTTTGAATGGGCTTTTTCTATCACGAAAAGTACGATATGGATTATGATTTGGCATTTGACCATTATGAATTATTATGAAGAATGTTTGGGTTTTAAGCCAAGACTGTATTGAAATGATTTGATAAGTCTTACATCTCTTTTGAAAGCATGTATACAAATATGTATTCTTGTAGGATGATTATTTAGCAAAAATGGATTGAGGATGTTAGGGATATCCCCAAGGCCCCTCTCCCTTTCCTTGAACTATATGCCAACCATAGGTAGATGTTTATGAAAGTCAAATCTTAAATGACGGTGCCTGTGAAGGAAGGTTAACTCTCCGAAATAGGGGTGCCTATAACGAGAAGTATGATATGATATGGTATGAAAATTATCTTCGACATGGGGTGGCCGTAAGGAAGGTTGCTTTTCCGAAATGGGGGTGCCCCTAAGGTGAAGTATGGTTTACTTTTGGCAAGTAGACCACCTCTTTACCGGTGTGAGGATTACATCAGGATTCCAATATATGTCAGCTGAGGTCACATCCCCCTCTTATATAAGCATTTTAAATCTCATGCATCACGAATTTTATAGAATATTGTTATACTACTAATCTTTGGCTATATACTTCTTTCTATATTATATGCCATTGTCATCTAACATTAAATGCAGGTTGATAAGTCATATGCATTGCATACCCACATAATTAGTACATTTAACCGTACTAACACATACTTTTGTCTATATGATCTAACCATGTAGGGACCGAAGATTTCCTTCATCCAACATACGACAACTAATTGGATCTTAAGATACTTATTGTAGTGAGTCCTATCTTCCAAGGACAAGCTGGTATTCCTCTACCTATGAAGTTTTTTTTATGTTCTTTACTTTGAAGGTAAGCCCAGGACATGTCTTGACCCCCGTCCTATCTTATGATTAGAGGCATTGTTGGATATATTGTAGGCTCTCTTACATTTATAACATAGGTGTTGTATTCGAAGATTATGATTATGAATATGGCTACCGATTCGATGTTGTTATATGGATTGATTATGAGTATTATATAATATGCTTCTATGTTATGATATGAAAGATCTGAAGTCCCGAATTGCCCCCATAAAATGAGTCATGCTTACCCGCCCCTTAGTCTTTATATGTTGTGTGTTATGTGAATCCATGTTAATCCCCTTTCTCTATGATATCATAGTAGTGTGAGTCATACTTTTCCATCCCTTTGAACTATATGTTTACTATTGTTATATGCTTTTGAACTGACAGTGTGAATATCGATACTCTGATCCTTGTTTACAGACTATCGAGTTCTCATTTGCCATGTCTCTCCTAGACCCAGGTCCAAATCATCACAAGCTTTGTGTCAGAGTACTAGGTTTGTAAATAATTCTCGGATTCCAATATGTTGTGTCATGTAGAGTTCTATTCATGGGTGTAAAGTGTACCATGCCTATGAGTGGGAGGCTATGATGGTATTCCAGGAATTGTCTCACTTCTTCATGTCTTATGTTGTGCTTTAGAACGTATATTAAGGTTTTCTTATCCTGATAATCTCCTTGCAACATTACCAAAGATGCCTCCATGAAGGGCTCCCCTAACAAGATCGGTCCTAGCTTGTGAGGACGAATCTCATCAAGGGAATATAGAAGAGCCTATCTCCAATGGTGAATTTCCTATGACCTTTGCTATGCTTGCACAAGTGGTGACTTCTTAGACTAGGTAAGCTAATCTTCCTCCCCGTGATCCCACTCTAGCTTCTACGGTAAGAGATTTCACCAGGATGAATCCTCTGGAGTTTTAGTGGGTCAAAGGCCGATGAGGATGCTCAAGAGTTTATTGATGAGCTCACTAAGGTGTTGACTATTATGGGGGTCACTTCTAAGGAGAAGGCTTGAGTTGGCTGCATACTAGTTGAAAGATGTGGCTCAAGTTTGTTACACCCAATGGTTGATGGGGAGAGTTTGTGGTAATGTTGTTAATTGGGAAGAGTTCAAGTTAGCATTTCTATAAAGTTTCTTCCCTATTGAACTTAGGCAAGCTAAGATGACCAAATTCACCAACCTCAAACAGGGTGGTATGAGTGTGAGGGACTATGCCCCCAAGTTCACTAAGCTCTCCAAGTATGTTCCTATACTTGTGGTTGACCCCCATGCAAGGATGCACAAGTTCATTTCTGGAATCTCTAATTCCATTGTGAAGGAATGTCATATGACCATCTTTATTCGGGACATGGACATCTCCAAGATCACGACATATGTCGAACAGATTGAGGAGAAAAGCTCAAGGAGAAGAAGGTGTATGATTCTAAGAGGGCCCGTTTTGATGGTGGGTTTTCCAACTCAAAGGGTGGTGGTTATGGTTGCTTCTAACAAGTCCAAGGTTCTAATGCTCAGATTGCTAATGCTAGAGTGCCTCCTTCTAAGGCACAGGTTAGACATTGTCCAATGCCTCCCCATGTGCTACTTGTGGGAAGAATCACTCGGGTACTTGTTGGAAGAATTTGGGTGCATGCTTTGGGTGTGGTCATAAGAATTACAAGATTTCTTATTGTCCTAAGGTTGCTTAGAAGGGCTAGGGTCAAGTGGTTCAAGGTTCTCAAGGCCAACAAAGAGCTCCACAAGGTGATGCCCCAAGGAACAACATGTTCTCTGCTGTTCATGCTCGTCAGGAAACTGAGGAGACTCTAGATGTTGTGACTACTATATTAAAATTCTTTGATTTTAATGCTTATGCTTTGCTTGATCCAAGTGCTAATTTATGTTTTGTGACTCCTCTGTTGGCTGTTAAGTTTGGTTTGAGTCCCAAAATCCTAAGGGAGCCCTTTTCGATTTACACTCCCGTGGGTGAATCTATTACTACTTATAGAGTTTATTGGGGATGTCCAATTTTTGTTTTGTATAAAGTCATCCCCTGTGACCTTGTGGAACTTTAGATATTTGATTTTGATGTTATTCTCGAGATGAATTGGTTGTATGCTTTATATACCTCTATAGATTGTAGAACCCAAAAAGTGAAGTTCTAATTTCCTGATAAGCCCATTGTGGAATAGAAGTGTAGAGAGTCCACTATTAAATGTAAGGTTTATATCCTATCTTAAGGCCCAAAGGTGATTTCGAAGGGGTGTATTTATCATATTAAGAGGGTCAAAGATGTAGAGTCCGGGTCACCCACTCTTGAATTAATTTCTGTGGTGAATGAATTTCCAAATATGTTTCCCAAAGAATTGACCCGGGAGCAATTTACGTATGATACTTAGTTGACATTCATAAAAAGCATCTAACGAATTATGAGTTCAATCCATTTAGGTGCGGACGTTGACAACCGGTATTCCTCCCAAAAGGTAAGTAAACTTTGGTAGTGATCTTCTTCTAGATACTTAACCTGTCTCTATTCCTCCTTATCGTATGACATCAATTGAGTTGAAGGAGTTGAAAGATCAGTTAAAGGATTCGTTTGAGAAAGGCTTCATTAGGCCAGGCATATCTCCTTGGGGTGCTCCGGTGTTATTTGAATGAAAGAAAGATGGATCTCTTCAGATGTGCATTGATTATAGATACTTGAATAAAGTGACCATCAAGAATAAGTATCCATTGCCTAGGATTGACAACTTGTTTGACTAACTTCAATGGGCCACCCATTTCTCAATGATTGACCTCTGTGCTAGTTATCATTAATTAAATATTAGGGAGTGTGACATTCTCAAGATGGCTTTTAGAACTAGGTATGGGTATTTCAAATTTATGGTGATGTCATTAGGTTAGACTAATGCTCTGGCCGTGTTTATGGATCTCATGAATCAGGTGTTCAAGCCATTCCTTGATAGTTTTATGGTTATCTTCATCGATGACATTCTTAATTATTCCTGAAATGACCGGGAGCATATCAGTTATTTGTGGTGGTTCTTCAGACATTGAGAGAGACGAAGATGTATGCTAAGTTTAGCAAGTGTGAGTTTTGGTTGGGTAAGGTAGCTTTTCTTGCTCATGTGGTGTCTAGTGATGGTATTAAGGTTGATGCCAAGAAGACTGATGTCGTGAAGAATTGGCCTAGACCATTGACTCCTTCGGATATTCAAAGTTTTCTTGGGTTGACTAATTATTATAGAAGATTTGTTGAGGGTTTCTCATCTATTGCATCTCCATTGACCAAGTTGACTCAAAAGAGGCCAAGTTTGTATAATCGGATGATTGTGAGAGGAGTTTTTAAGCTCTGGAAAATCAACTCACATCGGCTCCTCTTTTGACTATGCAAGTTGACTTAGATAAATTTGTGGTATATTGTGATGTTTCTCAAATTGGGTTGGGTTGGGTACTTATGAAACATGGTAATGTGATATGGAGTTCATGCTAATATTTTCACTGACCACAAGAGTTTGCGATATGTGTTCACTCAAAGGGATCTTAACTTGAGGCAAAGGATATGGTTGGAACTCCTTAAATACTATGACATGAGTGTACAATATAATCTCAACAAGGTAAATATTATAGCTGATACTCTTAGTAGGCTATTTATGGGGAGTGTGGCTCATGTTGATAAAGGGAAGAAAGAGTTAGTAAAGGATGTTTACCATTTGGATAGATTGCGTATTAGGTTGGTTGATTGTAATGGCAATCATATTCATGTTTAGAATGGGGCAAGATGTTCTGTGGTTGCAGATGTTAAGGCTAGATAAGATCTAGATCCATATTTGGTTGAGTTGAAGAAGTTGGTTGCCTAAACGAAGACAAAGGTCTTCTCCCAAGGGGCAGATGGTGTGCTTCAGTATGAAGATTGGTTATGTGTTCTAGATGTGGATGACCTTAGGAGGGTGATCATAAGTAAAGCCCATAACTCTCCTTATTCTATTCACACGGGTTCTACTAAGATGTATTTGGAATTGAAGGAAGTGTATTGGTGGCATGGTATGAAGAAGGATATACCAAGTTTGTATCTGAATGCCCCAATTTTCAATAAGTGAAAGTAAAGCACCAAAGGCCCAGTGACTTGACTAAAGATATTGAGATTCCTACTTGGAAATGGGAAGATGTGAACATGGATTTTGTGGTTGGTTTGCCTTGGACTCGAAGACAATTTGACTCAATTTGGGTTATTGTTTACTGGATGACTAAGTTAGCTCATTTCTTGCCGGTCAAGACTACCTTTAGTGCCAAAGATATGCAAGGTTGTACATCTAAGAGTTGGTGAGGTTGCATGGTGTGCCTCGGTCTATCATATCGGATCATGGCACCTAATTTATTTCTCAATTTTGGAGGTTGTTTCAAAGAGGACTTGGTACTTAGATGAAGTTGAGTACCGCCTTTCATCGTCAAACTGGTAGACCAGCCGAGAGGAAAATTTAAACATTGGTGGACATGTTGAGGGCTTGCGTGTTGGAATTCAAAGGTAATTGGGATGACCACCTTCCACTCATTGAGTTTGCTTATAATAATAGTTTTTATGCTAGCATTGGTATGGCACCATTTAAGGCTTTGTATGGTAGGAATATAGATCTTCGGTGGGGTAGTTTGAGTGTGGAGAGATGGCTTTGATTGGCCCCAATTTGGTGTTGGAGAGCATTGAGAAGGTGAAGTTGATTAGGGAAAGGTTGAAGATGGCCCAAAGTCGCCAAAAGTCCTATTCGAATATTAGGAAGAAGGATGTTGGTGATTAAGTTTATGTGAAGATCTCACCTATGAAGGGAGTGATGCATTTTGGGAAGACATGGAAAGCTAAGTCCCCGGTATATAGGTCCTTATGAGATTGTTTAGCGGATTGGGAATGTGTCTTATAAGTTGGATTCGCCTCCAGATTTGAGTTTTATTCACTTGGATTTCCATGTTTCAATGTTAAGGAAGTTGGTTGGTGATCCTAGTACTATTGTTTCTTTGGAAGGTGTTGAGGTTGAGGAGAACTTATCTTATGAGGAAGTTCTAATTGAGATTTTAGATAGGCAAGTGAAGCGGCTTTGTAACAATGATGTGGCTTCGGTTAAGGTACTTTAGAGAAATTAACAAGTGGAGAGTGCCACATAGGAGGTAGAGTTGGACATGATGAAATGATATCCCCTTCTTCTCCAATCTTCTCAAGCCTAAGGTATTAGGTTCTTTCTATTCCAAGTGATCCTAATTCTTTCACTCTTGAGTTTCATGGTATGACTTGAATAAATGTGTACGAAAATGATTTTTATGATGTTTTGAATGATTTGAATACGTTGTGATGTGAGTTTTAATGACACTATGATTTTCAAGTGATGAAATATGCATTGTATCTTATGTTTTGATGTTTCATGTTCTAAGTCAAGCCTTTCAAGCCTTGTTCTAGCACATTCGAGGACGAATGTTCCCAAGGGGGAGTTAATGCAAGGACCCAAACTTTGTACGACCTTAATGGAGCTTAAATGTTTTGTTCCGAAAAGTTTTGGACCAAGGTGACACTTAATAGAAGCCTTCACGGTCCGTTTGAGGCTACACAGACTGATTGGAGTCTCCTTCAAGGGGTTCTTGGCATTGCATTGGAAGTGTTGGCGTTAATATGGAAGTTTGAAACTAAGGTATACCACACATTGAACCCACACGATCCCTGTGAGGCGTCATGGTCTGTGTGGTGGACTGTATGGTAACTTTGGTCTTGAAAATCCACATTTTTGAGCCAAGGCATGTTACATGGACCCTCTCACGAACCGTATAGTCCTTTATAGTCCGTGAGGCCTTTCGTATAGTCTTCGACCGAAAATTTTCTAAGTATTGTATCACTGTCTCAAAACATTGTCCTGAAGAATTTTTCTAAGTTAAGGTATACGGAGGAGGCATACAGTCCGTATGCCTTGGCACGAATTATGAAGCCGTTTATATGGGTGCCTACGTGAATTTTTTCTAAGTATGGGATTACTGTCTCGGACCTTCGTCAGTGGAATTTCTCTGATTGTTGGATCATAGAGCTAGTATACGGTCCGTATACCCTTGCATGGACCGTATAGCCCTCTTGAGACCCCTGGCATCATTTTTTTCTACTGGTTTAATTAATGGCATTTTTGTAATTATAGGGTCTTTTGTGACTTTCTATGCTTCTAAAGACATTCAAATGACCTATACTCTATTTCTCTTATTCAAATTGACTCCTACACTTAGAATTATATTGAAACCTCTCTTAAGAAATTTATCAAAGACTCTTGTGAAGACTAATCTTTGGAATCAAGGGAGAACCCTTTTTTTCATCAAATTCCTTTTTGAATCTTCTCTATTAGTTAAGGTATATGGGATTGATTCTTAATCCTTTTCAATCAAGAAGACCCAAACTCTTTTCACTAATTTCATGAAATTTTTCTTACTTTAGATATGGGTTTTGAAGAGTATTGTTTATCAAAGTCTATTGACGTGTGGGCTATGCTTTATTGTTGATATTAACTTGAATTAAGCCCTGATATGTTTAATTACATGAGTATTATGAATATTTGATTATGTGTTGTCCCTTTAAAGTTGGATTCAAGCATGGGTAATCAATATTATGATTTGAATATGGATTTTACTTATGGATTTACATGAATTTTATAAAGGATTGTTGATGTAAGATTGAATTTATATTACCCATTGCTATTCACATATCATCAATTGCATATGCATTCATGAACATTGAATTTTATGAAAATTATGAAGTGGGTTAATCCCTCATATGTTTTATGAAAATGAATTGGTGGGTTAAGCTTAGTCATATGGCTACGACAAGAATGTGATAACATAAATGTCTATGATATTGGCTCTTTAGGCATATAAACACCTCATTTTGAAATTGTGAACAGGCTAGTTCTGTGCATGTAAAGTATGATATGAATTGTGATTTGGTATTTGAGCCCAAGTATGAATTATTATGAAGAATATTTGGTTTTTAAGCCAAAGTATGTATTGAAATGATTTGATAAGACTTGCATCTCTTTTGAAAGCATGTATACGTATATGTATTCTTGTAAGATGATGATTATGCATCGATGGATTGGGGGTGTTAGGGATATCCCCATGTAATAGCTCTCTTGGTCTTATATATATCGATTGAGGTCACTTCCCCTCTTATATAAGCATTTTACATCTCATGCATCACGATTTCATGGCATATTGATATACTACTATTCTTTGGATATATACTTCTTTCTATATTATGTACCCTTGTATTCTAACATTGAATGTAGGTTGATAAGTCATACGCATTGCATGCTCGCATACTTAGTACATTCAAATATACTAATGCATACTTTTGCCTACATGATCTAACTATGTAGTGGTTGGACATTTCGTTCATCCACCATATGACAACTAGATTGGATCTAGAGATACTTATTGTGGTAAGTCCTATCTTCTAAGCACAAGCCGGTATTCCTATACCTATGAAGTTTTGTTTATGTTAGTTACATTCATGGTGAGCCTGGAACATGTTTTGGCCCCTGTCCTATTTTATGATTAGAGGCATTATTGGACATCTTGTAGACTCTCTTACGTATATAAGTTAAGTGTTATATTCGGTAGATTATGATTATGAATATGGTTATCTATGGGATATTGATATATGGATTGATTATGAGTATTGTGATATGCTTCTATGTTATGATGTGAAAGATCCTAAGTCCTGAATTTCCCCCATAAAGTGAGTCACGCTTACCCGCCCCTTAATCGTTTTGTGCAATGTGTTATGTGAATCCATATTAATCCCTTTCCTTATGATATCCCCATAGCGTGAATCCTACTTTTCCATCCCTCAGAACTATGTGTTTACTATTGGTATACGCTTTCCAACCGATGATGTGAATATAGATTATTTGAGGCTTGTTTGGGGATTCTCGAGTTCCCATTCGCCATGTCACTCCTAGACCCCAGGACTGTGTCGTGACATTTTCTCTCAAGGAAAAGACTTAAATCTTCCATTGAAGAACAAGCTTCAATTTCCTCCATGCTTTTATCCAATCCGAGATTCTCTTCAACTTTCTTGTCAATTTTGCTCTAAGGCATATAGGTTTCTTCATCCGTGGGTCCTTCCACCCATGGAGCTTAAAATCCTTTTCAATCTAATCTTTAATTTTTTATGGTTTATTTCATTATTGGTATTTCCAATTCCTAATTATATGTATGGTTCATGTTAGAAATTATTATTTATTATTTCTAAATGCATGAAATGAATTAGTATTTATAAACCCTTTATATTAATACATTATGTTGATGATTTCTTAAATGTATTTGATAAATCTTTACGCAAATACTATATTTTTATTTAAATCATGAAAATTATGTTCAAATGAGTATGTATTGTGTAATGACCTCGAATGTCATTTTTGGTATGTTTTGACCAAATTACCATTTTGTCCTTTCCACAAGCTGCTTTGAGTCATTTTTGGTCATGTTTAAAAGTCAAATTTTGAAAACCTTGTAAAACATTTGAATTTTGCAACAGAAAGAGTTTTTAAAGGCTTAAAGTTGAAAATTTTGCGTTTTGGGGTCATTTTGAGTTTCAAGTGCCGAATGTGATTCTGTCAATTCGATTGGCTTCAGAATGTTGAATCTTGTATAGGAGATCTTTTTGAATTGAATTTGGAATTAAAACGCAGATTTTAGGTCCAAAGTTGAATTTTTAGTTCATTTCAAATAATAAGCTTGACTTTGGTCATCATTTGGAGTTCGGAGGCTCGGGACTAAATTCTTTCATTTCCAGTGGTTTTGGCTGGTGAAACTAATGCTAGAAATGACTTCATTGTACGTTTTAGAGCTCCTGAGAGTGTTTTAAGTTTTTGAGTCTGAAACTAGTCTAAATGATATTTCTCGGGTTCTGGGCCAAGGAGGTTCCAAATTCGAATTTTGATGATTCCATGAGTCCGAAATGTCATTTCTAGTTGGGTTTAGAATGAATCTCAAGGGTCCACTTCATCTTTTTATTGAAGCTGTGGATTGCTAGTGCAACAGGTTCTGGTAAATGTCCCATTTGTTCTCCACGTTCGCCGGCTTGAGATCGCATCTGTCAAGGTCTGGGTATATTACCCTCCATGTTCGTAGACCTCACTGCCGCATTTGTGGAGTATGCTGAAGTGAACCTCTCCATTCATGTCGTCGTCTCCACATTCACAAATGGTTAATCCTCTGTGATCTCGGCGTTTGCGGAGCACAAAATTCTCCTGAAAAATTTTAGGTTTTAAAAAAAGTGTTTAAACTCATTTTCCACCATTTTTAATATTTAAAGCTTTATTTTAGAGGGGAACTTCAAGTTTTTTCAAGGCAAATAGATTGGGTAACTATTTTCTAACCAATTTCATTATTTATTATTGATTAATTTGTGTTTTTAACTTATAATTTGGGATTTTAATGGTGGAATTTGGGAATTTTTTGAACTTTGATTTTTAAACTTTGGTTGATGATTCCTCCCTCATCTTAGCTCAATTTTTAAAATAGTTTTCACTGTTGAACTGTAACACCCCACAGTTGCCTAGGAATACCCCCATAATCGTAATTCCTTTATATCTCAAATCGAGGATATTTCAAAACCCCTCCATGTAGCTTGGAAAGACACTATCATATAGTTTTTTCAATATCTCAAAATCTGCGCAGGATTTCGCAAATCCAACTGCAAATTCTTGTTCAAAGGGCAAAATTCTGTGGGAGAACAAGTACCTACAAGGTATACTTTGTCCGTGCCAAGAAAAATAATTTTTGGTGAAACTTTGCAAAAATAGTAGCTATCCGTGACGGGTCCGCAGGGCGGACCTGACTTGGATCAGTTCAAAAAGTTCCGAAGTTTGCTCTTTTTCACTCTAAGGCAATTGGGTAATAACCCTATATGTATATACCCAAAAATCCCTCATTCTCTAGCTGTTTTGAGCCCTAAAAACCAACTAGAAACCTGTCAAAATCCTCCCTAATCTTCATCAAATTCTCCATCCATTCTCAAGGTTTTCAATAAGTCTTGTTGAAATTCAAGGAAACCAAGTCAAGCCCCAAGTCCTCCTCAAGATTCAAAAATCCCAAAACTCATTCGGATTTAAGGATTTCATTCAAGCTTCAAGCCTCCATTTCCAATCTTCTTCAAGAAACTCTCCAAAGTCAAGGTATGTGGATTTTAGCCATTGGGTTCTTCCACCCATGGTGCCCTAATCTTCTTTTTACTCAATTTGTATGATTTAAAGTTGGTTTTACAAATGGGTTTACTAGTATGAACATGCCTATGAACTATGTTAAAGTGATGTAAAGTTATGATTGTTTTACTATGTTTTGAGCTATAAATATTGGATCTAATGTTAGATTTGAGGTAGAGTTTTGATTTATGTTGCTTGAGGGCGTTGCAAGGTGTTGATTCATGGTTTTATAATGGATTTTCTAGCATGATTTCACTCTTGAATTGCATGGTTATACAGTAGCATCATACACCCGCCAAGTATTTAATAAAATGCCTCTTTAAGGATTCTTTAAGTTTGGATGATCTATTGGTTGTGTTATAATTCAAGTGACTCTATGATGATTATGATCTTTCTAAAGATATGTTTAAATCATGAAAATATTGATGATGTTGTAGGATCAGATTAAGCCCCTTCTTCTAAGATTATACTTCTTGTGAGCCTTTGATGTTAATGTTGATGATGACCTATTCTTATGATTGAAATTAGGCTCACCATTTGAGGTCAATGATGTTAAGATCTAATCATGCCATGTCTTTATGTTTATTGCAAGTGTCTACAGTATAGTTTTCCTATGCATTTCGTGGGATTAGACTTAGCATCGAGTGGACTAAAAGGGAGTCCCCAAGTCCTAGAACTATGTGCTATCGTAGGTGAAGGGATTAGAGGCAAGTCTCAAAATCTCTAAGAGGCGAGTGCCCTATATATGAGGGCTTGAGGCGACTACTCGAGTCCGGGCTTGAGGCGAGTACTCGAGTCCGGGCTTGAGGCGAGCACCCGAGTCCAAGAACTAGAGGCGAGTACTCAGTTCACACAAGGCTGAGTGGATCCACGTAGGCATTAGGAGGTTTACCTTGGCAAGTAACTTTCCCCTTTCTTCCGATGTAGGGTCGAAATCTGGATTCCGAGTTGTAGCTCGCTTGGTCTTATGTTATTTCCGTTGAAGTCTCTTCCCACTCTTATGTATTATGTGTTATATGAGTTGAATGAATTGTAAGCATGTTTTACTTCACGCATCATTCATACATGTGATATCGTTATTATGCTATTCATTGCTTATTATTATTATGCATTTTGATTATGACACCTATCTCTTGTTGCATTACATCCCACATACTTAGTATATTAAAACGTACTAACGCATACTCTATGCCTACATGATGTTACCGTGTAGGAACCGGAGCTCCTATTGATTCATCTCATGGCTAGACGAATTGTTCAAGTTAGCCTTTGGTGAGTCCTCCATTCCGGAGACAATGACTATTCTCTTATGTTATGTATTAAGACTCTCTTTCGTTTATTGTATACTTATGACCATAAGGTGAGCCCGGTTGCTTTTTCTTGGCCCCCGCTAAGTATGTATATTTATAGGTGTTATTGGACAAGTTATATATTATGTTTGAGCTTTGACTAATCTATGATATTTTAAGTATTAAACTCTCTCTCTCTCTCACTTAGTCCCAATTCCCCTTGTTCATGTTTCTTATGTTCTTTTATATTGCTTCCTTGACCAAGGATGTGTAATGATATGCTATGAGGCTTGTTTGGGGTTCCTTCGGGTTCCCCATTCACCGGTCACATCTAGGCTCTAGGCTTGGGTCGTGACATGAACTCCTTATTACTTGTGGAATGTTTTCATGCATCAATTTTCAAATTTCGGCTACTTTTTCCAGCATGAGATTTTCTTTTGACTATTTTACCCTTTTACTCTAAGTTGATTGATTTTAGTATCATTAGATTCATTATTTGATTGTGATGCTATATTTGAATAGATTTTGGTGATTCAAATTATAGTAAAAAGGGGAAAGCTTTGGATTTAACTTGATTTGAGACTTTATCTAAGACACGTGGACTTCCTTTTATTTATTATGATTGAACCTTGTATGCTCCTATGTGCATGTAATTGAGTACCTTAAGGTAGAATTGTATCATCTTGACTTTGATCATGAGATTCAATTTGAGTAATTATTCATGTATTGATTTCTTGGCTTGTGGGTTAATCGTGGATTTGTAATATATAAAATTGTTCTTGAGAATTGCTTAATATTGATGATGAGATGGATCGTATATTATGATACAATTGATATCATGATTGCTATGATGTGAAGATACTGATTATATTGATGTTTTGAGAATATTCAAATCATTAAGATGTTGACACTATGGTATCATCTAAATCATGTAATTTGTGATGGCTACGACCAGGAGATGAATAAGGTAACATGTGGGTTAGAGGCCGAGGTAATATGCCAGTTGATATTGGGTTTGAGGTTATTTCTAGATGGGTTTGAAGTCTTTTTCTAATGGGTGAGCATTAGTCGAGGTCATTGCTGGCAATGTTCATGTATACATGGTCTATATGAGACACCCTGGGTTCCAATCTGATGCAATCGGCGGATACTGTATTATAGGATAGACATGCATCACGATTATATGTCATTCTATTACATTATTTAAATCTCATGACCTCCACTCCATCTCATATCATATCTGTATCGATATTAGTATTGTATTGCTCTTGAGATTTTGTATGTATTGAATCATTGACTTGAGTAAATGTTGGACGTATGTATATGTATGAGTAAGGAGATATTAGGCCAGGTGATGAGTATATATATGTTATTGTGAATTGTATATTTTATTGTGCTGAGACTTTTCTGAGTGAAGGGTTGTGGTTTGGCGATTTATGATTGGGAGTTAAGGAGTACTTGTGTTCTTCATTACTTTACTCTAAGTTGGTTCTATTTCGCTAAGTTCCCTATTGTTTCGTGCCACCCCTTGCTACATTTTTGTAGGTTGTGAGCTCGGTCCCTCTTGCTAGACATCCCTTATAGGATCGAGCTTTCGGATCATTCAAAAGGTAGTTGCTTATATCTTTAGTAAACCTTCAAGGAATCCATTATTATGTTTTATTCTATTTGAGAACTAGAAATTTGAGACATGTATTACATTTGAGTATTCTGTATTTAGAGTCTTGTACATGTGACACCAGTTCTAGAAAAGTTGTCGTTTCAATTTTGTTTGCCTATACATTTTATTAAATTGTTTATCTTCTGCTTTATCATTGTGTTGAGTTGTTTATGTTTTAGGTTGACTCACCTTGGTGGGTTAGGTGATTGACATCACACCCAGACTTTGGGTAGTGGTAATTTGGTATCAGAGCCTCAAGTTCATAGGTCTCACATGTGTACAAGCCTAGTCGAATAGAGCCTTAAAAATCGATGTTGACACTTCAGCTACTTATTCTTTAGAGGCTATTAGGAAATTCTCTTGTACTTTATTCTAATTCATTCGTGCGTAGATTTTGTTTAAGTGATGTGTGGTTGTGTGTCCTTTTGAAAGATGCCGAGGACTAAAGCTACTGCTGCTACAGGATAATGGGAGGCAACCCTTGATGTTGCTATTGAGACCCCTGCTAGGGGTAGAAATCGTACCAAAGGATGAGCTAGAGGTCGAGTCAATGGAGTCACACAGGTGAGAGACTATGTATGTGGTATCTCCCCCGAGTCAGCCATGGAGCATAGACAGGAGCAGGTTCCTTATGAGTCTATTGTAGCACTACTACTCTTGCATACTCTATTGTGAGTTTTGGGTGTACTTGAGACATTGTGGTAGGCAGGTAGCCCAGCCGATACATCTGGTACTTCACAGACTCAGGTTAGGGTACAACCCCAGGATCAACAGTCAGCTTCTAATATCCAGGTTCAGGTGGAGAAGCCATTAACAACACCAATTATTGAGATTTCCCTAGTAGCTGCCTTGACTAATCATGAGCAACGTAAGTACAAGAGGTTTAGAAAGATGGCCCCATCTCAGTTTCAAGGTGGGAAGACCGAGGAAGGACACGAGTTTTTGACCACTTGAAGAGAGTTACTTGATGTCGTGGTCGAGACTCATAGTGTGAGATATGTTACCCTCCAACTCATTGGGTAATCCAACGAGTGGTGGAGGACTTATACAAGATGCCTCCTCGTTGGGTCTCCTGAATTGATTTGGGAGACATTATTTAGTGCCATTTATGACTGATTTGTACCTTGGAGTGTCCATAAGAAAAGTTGTATAAGGTTCGAGAGTTTGAGGTAGCGCACGATGACTGTTTTCGAGTATGAGATTCACTTTTTTCAGTTGTCCCGTCATACTACAACCATTATTCTGACAGAGAAGGAGAGAAACCATCGGTTTCTGAGAGGAATAATATTTTCTATCAAACACTCAGTATTTTGGATATCTAGAGATGGAGCTTCTTTCCAATAGATAGTTAGTGCCGCCAATGAGGCGGGGTTGATGCAAACAAAGGAGTTTGGGGACTCCAAAGGGGTCCGTACATCGGGATAGTACTCGCATATCTCATTTGAAGACAGATATTTGGCTAGAGGAGGAGGTTTATTTCAGCATCGCAGGGTTCCTGCAACCTTGCAAGCTTTAGAAGGAGGAAAGGCTCTTGTTATTCTTATAGCTTAGGTCAGAGTTTATCTTGTTTCCAATAGAGGCCTACGATGCTGGAAGACTACAACATCCTTCCTTCTTCTTTACTACAGTGCTCCACCCCTAGATCTTGCTTTGGGTGTGGATCTCCTAATCATACCATTTGACAATGCCACATACACTCATTTTGGGCTTCACTGTTCATACTCCGCAACATTGGTAAAAAATTCCACAATACCAGCCAGAGGTTTAGCCTGTAGACTAGGGGCTATAGTAGAGGTCAGAGTAATAGAGGTAGACGTATGGGTGGTAGAAGAGCAGGTGATATGTCTACCTATTCTAGTGGTAGAGGGGCAACTTGTGCGAGTGGAGTAGGTTAAGGTGGCCAATGTTATGATTTTCCTAGTAGGCTTGAGGCTGAGGCCTCTGATACTATGATTATAAGTATTTTTTTGATTTGTTGTTTTCCTACATCTATGTTATTTGATCATGCCTCCACTTATTCTTGTGTGTCTATATACCTCTCCTTGGGTTTTGACCAGCTATGTGATACTATGTCCGTGCATGTTCATGTTTTGACCCAGTAGGTGAGTCTTTAGTAGTCGATCAAGTGTAACAATCTTGCCTTGTGACCTTATCAAGCTATGGGACTTGGCTTAATGTGATTATTGTTGATATGATTGATTTTGATGTTATATTAGGGATGATTGGCTTTCTCCTCATTAGGCTATTCTTGATTGCTATGCTAAGACTGTGACTCTTTCTATTCCGAGTAGATCAAGTATTGTGTCGTAGGGTTCGAGTGGATCCTGTCCTAACAAAGTCATATGTTATATTTGGGCACCGGATTTAGTGGAGTGGGGTTGTCTTGCATATTTGGATTTTATTCGTGATACTAACATTGAGACACCACGAGTGGAGTCTATTCCTTTTGTTCGAGAGTTTGTTGATGTGTTCCCTTTAGACCTTCCTAGAATCCCTCCCAATAGGGACATTGACTTCTCCATTGATATTGAGTTGGGCATCAAGCCCATTTCTATTCCACCATATTGTATGGCTCATTCTCAATTGAAGAAGCTAAAGAATACGCCCTAGTGTGTGTCCATGGGGTGCTCTTGTTTTGTTTGTGAAGACGAAAGATAACTCTATGAGGATGTGTATTGACTATAGACAGTTGAACAAAGTGACGGTTAAGAAATAATATCCCCTCCCTAGGATTGATGATCTATTTAGCCAGTTTTAGGTACCTCCGTGTTAGCCAAGATTGACTTCAGATTTTAATATTATCAGCTGCGGATTAGGGCTTCTGGCATTTCTAAGACAACTTACTGGGAAATATATGGGCATTACGAGTTTGTTGTGATGCCCTTTGGCCTGACTAATGCCCTAGTTGCATTTTTGGAGTTGACCAATGGTGTATTTCGACCGTTTCTGGATTTCTTTATTATTATTTTCATCACTGATATATTGGTCTACTCCGAGATCAAAGAGGATCATGAGCAACACTTGAGGATTGTACTTTTGCGGCTTTGAGAGGAGACATTATATGCCAATTTCTCCATGTGTGAGTTTTTGTTGAGTTCGGTAGCATTTTTTGGTCATATTGTATATAGAGAGGGTATTCAGGTTGATCCTGCGAAGATTGAGGCGGTTAAGGGATGGACTAGACCTACTTTAGCCATTGGCATTCGTAATTTTGTCTGCCTAGTTGGTTTTTACAGGTGATTGGTTCAAGTCTTTTCTTCTATTGTAGCCCCATTGATCAGGTTCACTCAAAAGAATGCTTATTCTTGTGGTTAGATGAGTGTAAGGAGAGCTTTCGAAAGCTCAAATATTTTTTGACTACAACTCCTATTTTTACATTACCTAAGGAGGGTGTTGACTTCACCATCTATTGTGATGCATCTGGGGTTGGTGATGTCACCCAAGTTCAACTCCTTTTTAGAGGATAAAGCAATCGCCATCAAGATATAGAACCTAACCAAGGTTAGGGTCGATACCACAGCTAATACATAGACTCACGGGAATTCACCAATATGCAATTCGAGTAATTAACCGACTCAATTTCTCAGAAGGGGGGTTTGCATAATCAATGAGAAAATAAACTAAACTAACTAGCATGAGAGGAAAATCAATAATAAAGAGCAGCTAGGGTATTGTGTTCCCCATGATTCCCAAACTTAGTATCACAAGATAACCTAATTCTTGTCCAATGTATAGCATGTAGGACGGTAACTTAAGTTCCCCAAGCCCTTTGTTCAAAGGTGAGAGGCAAAATTTCACTATGCGACTTGGCCCGTCTCCATAGTGTGTATTACAAACCATTACTTATTAGTCCTAGTACAACCTCCCTTTGACCTAGTTTGGTTGATTAGACGAAAACACATCAATCGAATCCTTTTAATTAATCTATTTTCCTATTGATTACTATTTTGGTCCGGTTAGTAACACTAAGTGAGTTCAAATGTTGGCCACCATTAGAAAACATGCAAAACGAAGAGAGTTAATTAATACATGCATATACATTTTCCAAGAATTGTGAATTATCCAATTTTACTTTGTTAGTTCTTTATGATTTCCACAACACTAGATGCGGATTCAACTACTCATGCTATGTGTAGGAAGAGATTATGAATTGAGAAGACATAACTAAACACTTACACCATTGAATTATGAACAAGCAAATCCAAAGTCAATGAAAATCATAAGCTTGAAGATTGAATTAAACCACAAGTGTTTGTCAAAGACTCTCTCATAATTTTTCTCTCTAAGAGAATTGAGTTCTTTGGGAGCATACCCTAAACTACACAAAAACTGACGTGAACTGACGAGAATTTTTGAAAGATAACCTAAAAAACCTATTTGTAATAATAAAAAACAAGTCCTAAACAAATTACGAAAGTTGGTTGGCACGCCATACGAAAGGTACTTTACGACTCGTATTGTCTTTTACGGCTTTAGTCGGGGTCTCGTAATCAACTGTTGGAATTTTGGACTTCACTTTTATTACACCCCTTCATGACTCATAAAGTGCTTTACGACCCGTAAAGGGTGTTTTATCTGATAACATTCCTGCAAGTCCACTTCTCTGATCCTCAGGGCTTGAAAGGTATTCTACGACTCATAAACTGCTCCACGACTTGTCTGCATGTTTGTAGACATCAACTTCAGCAAATAGCCCCTTACTGGAAATCCTTACGAAACCTATTTACGACTCATAGAATGCTCTACGACCCATATAAGGACCCGTATAACAGCAAAAACTAGCAACTTTTGCAATTCTTCCCAAAATCATAGTCAACCCGTTTTTGCAAAACTAAATACAAAAACACATAAGACACACAAATATTGAATTGAGCACACACAAAATCCTAATTTTTAAGCATCAAAAGTATTAGCACATCAACACCCTCAAATTAATATTATTGCTTGTTTTTAAGCGATGGATTCAATCTATATAGACAACTCAGTAAAATACAGACCTCAACTCAATGGCGTACATCACATACACCTCAAACTCAGATACCCACACCAACTTTTCAAAATAGAATCAGATAGCTATTTAGTAGACCAAAGCAAACTGGTGTGTAACAACATAACCATGACAAGAAAAGGGTTATCAACAGTCCATAATCACTGAACAAGTCAAATGCTAACAACGCAATTCAAGTGCCCTCACAGAGAGAAGTCCCATATCTGACACTCAATGATGTTTTCATATTTGACCTTGGGACTATGTAAAAACACTAACTCTCACAAAAGATGTTCCTATATAATGACTAGTACCGTAGAATTGCCCCCTCATGACTCAGACTTCCAACTAATTTGACTAGGATCACTTTAGGACTTTCTTGGCTTGTAACGTAGGCTCAAGGGGCTTTGGTATGGTATTTTGGGAAAATAGTGACTAAAGTTCCTCCTTGAAATTGTGTTTTTCTACACTTTTTCTCCACTAGCTAGTTACTTTTGCCTTATTCTCCCTTTTTCCTATTTCAATCTATCCTAGGTGCTTTCTTTCCATTTTG
>JAPFFP010028705.1:0-15838 GCA_026153255.1 Solanum medicagineum | reverse complement strand
CTTCATAGACATAGATTGAGGATGGCTGATGTTGGGGTTCTTTTCCCTATTCCCTTTCTTAACACTGAGATTGTCCCTTTTTCTCGCATTTCATTTATGACAGACTGAGTTGATGGTTTTAGTCCATTATAGATTGCTATTTCTTGGTTATCTTCTACTATTGAACTGATTGAACGAATGCGATGAGACTAGGTGGTCTGCTTGGGGGCTAGCAATAGTCTACGACTGTCAGTTATGCCTAGGATACCCTCCTAAGGCGTGAAAAACTTGGTATCAAAGCACATAGTTCGAGTGTCCTAGGGAGTCTATGAAGTCGTGTCACCACACTTCATAAGCTGGAGCTATGGGATATTAACAAGTGTTACCCTTCTTCTATGATTAGGATTTGTGCGATAGAGTAACGCTATTGAAATTTCATTTTAACTCCTGGGTTATACGTTTACAGAAAATGCCGTTGAAGAGAACAATTGCTCAAAGAGATGTCGCAGCCCCTGCTGCTAAGAACGCCCTACCATAGGTCTCAATTCAGATGGAGACAAGAAGACGGGGACGCCCTGCTAGGACTGGTGAGGTCCCACAAGCACCCCCTGCTCAGCCCCAGCCAGCTCCCACTACCGAGGCAGAATTTAGGGGAACCATTACCATGCTGACTTAGTTGGTAGCCTCCCAGGGTAATACCCAAGGTCCTCAAGCTCCTAATTCTAGCTCATAGGAGCCCTCAGCTACCACTAGACTTAGAGACTTCCTGAGGATGAACCCGCCAGTGTATACGAATCTAAATTAGAAGAGGACCCATAGAACTTCATTGATGAGATGTATAATGTTCTAAAAATGATGCATGCTGATGAGATTAAGGGAGTTGAGCTTGCCTCCTATGAGTTGAAGGATGTTTCTAACGTGTGGTACAGTCAGCGGGAGGAGAGTAAAGGTGAGAATGCGGAGCCTGCAGCTTGGGAAGAGTTTGAAACAACCTTCTTTGACCACTTCTTTCCCCAAGAGTTGAGGGAGGTTAAGGTGGATGATTTCGTGAATTTGAAGCAGGCAGGGATGACTGTGAAGGTGTATAGCCTTAAGTTTATTAAGCTATCAAGGTATGCTCCAGAGATGGTGCAATACATGAGGGCAAGGATAAGAAAGTTTGTGTCTGGTCTGGGCAAACATGTGCATATAGAGTGTAAGGCAGCTTTGCTGATTCCTGCCATGGACATCTCCAGAATTATGGTGTATGTCTAATAGAAAGAAGAGGACAAGAAGAAAGATAGAGAAGAGCAGATGAACCGAAAGGTGAAGTCAGTGGAACATGAACCTAGCCTACAGAGACAAAATAATGGTGACAAGTCCTACTTTCAAAGGAGATCATCCCATCTACATCATCTGTAGCAAGTGCGCCTGTGCAGCCAAATAGGTATGATAAGAAATCGCATGGTTATCAGAATTCAGGGCTCCGGGTGCTCAGTCTCAAGCCACTGTGACCCCAAGGTCAATGCACGAGGGGAAAGCCACCGTGTGGCAAGTGCAGTAAGCTTCATCTGGGTGAGTGTCATGTGGGAAGAGATGTTTGCTATTAGTGTGGACAAGATGGTCACTTCAGTTATGAGTGCCCAAAGAGGAGATGAGGTGAAGGGAGCAGCAGACCCCAATCATCCGCAGCCCCTACACCGGGCAATCAGCAGAGGGGTACCACTACTAATATAGGAGGCAGGACGAACCGCCTTTATGCTATGGGTAATTGATAGGATCAGGAGGCTGCACCATATGTTGTTACAAGTGTGCTTCGAGTCTTTACGTTTGATTGTTATGCTTTACTTGATCCAAGTGTCACCTTGTCTTTTGTGACCCCTTATGTGGTTAGTAAGTTTGGATTCTTCCAGAGTGTTTGCTTGAATGTTTTACTGTTTCTACTCCTACTAGTGAGTCTATCGTAGCTGTAAGAATTTACAAGGATTATTTAGCGTCTATGTATCATAGAGACCCCTTAGCTGACTTGGTAGAGTTGGAGATGGTTGATTTTGATGTAATAATGGGCATGGATTGGCTTCACGCCTGTTATGCTTCTGTCGACTGTAGAACCCAGATTGTTAAATTCTAATTTCCTAATGAGTCTGTCTTAGAGTGGAAAGGGAGGTTTTTTTGCCCCTAAGGGAAAATTTATTTCTTATCTTAGAGAGAGAAAGTTGATTTCCAAAGGCTTTATTTATCACCTCGTGCAAGTTAGGTCTGATGGTGTTGAATCTGCTACTCTTGAGTCAGTCCCAATTGTGAATGAGTTTCTTGAGGTGTTTCCTGATGACCCACCTGGAGTCCCTCCTTATAGGGAGATTGACTTTGGGATTAATGTTATTCCCGAGACCAAGTCCATTTAAATTCCACTTTATAGAATGGCCCCCGCAGAGTTGACAGAATCGAAAGAACAGTTGAAAGACTTGCTAGAGAAAGGTTTCATAAGGCCTAGTGTCTCACCTTGGGTGCTCTTGTCCTATTAGTGCATAAAAAGATAGGTCTCTCAGAATGTGTATAGACTACTAACAGCTGAACAAGGTCATTATAAAGAACAAATATCCTCTTCCCAGGATAGATGATCTATTCGACCAACTTCAGGATGCTACCTGTTTCTCCAAGATAGACCTCAGATCGAGTTACCATCAGTTGAAGGTGAGGGAAAGTGATATCCCAAAGACAACCTTTAGGACACGGTATGGCCACTTTGAGTTCTTGCATGTCCTTCGGGTTGACAAATGCACCTGCAGCTTTCATGGATCTGATGAACAGGGTATTCAGACTGTATCTTGATATGTTCATGATCATGTTTATTGATGATATTCTGGTACATTCAAATGATGAACAGGAGCATTCTAATCACCTTAGAGTGGTTTTGCAAACGCTCAAAGAGAGCATTCTAATCACCTTAAAGTGGTTTTGCAAACGCTCAAAGACCATGAGTTGTATGAAAAATTCTCAAAGTGTGATTTTTGGCTCAAGTCAGTGGCTTTCTTGGGCCATGTTGTTTCGAGAGAAGGTATTCGGGTGGATACTCAGAAGACAGAAGTGGTTAAGAACTGGCCTAAATCGACTTCTTCGACGAAAATAAGAAGCTTTTTCGGTTCGGCAGGCTATTACCATAAATTTGTTGAGGGTTTCTCTTCCTTGTCAGTACTATTGACTAAGTTGACTCAGAAGAAAGCCAAGTTTCAGTGGTCTGAGGAATATGAAAATAGTTTCCAAGAGTTGAAGACTAGATTGACTACAACCCCAGTTTTGACCTTGCCTGATGGGATGGGAGACTTCGTGATATATTGTGATGCCTCAAGAGTTGGATTGGGTTATGCAGAGAGGGAAGGTGATACGTTATGCTTCTAGACAACTTAAGATCCATGAGAAGAACTATCCGACTCATGAACTAGAGTTAGTAGCGGTGGTATTCGCACTTAAGATTTGGCGTCACTATCTATATAGAGTACATGTGGACGTGTTCACTGACCACAAGAGCTTACAGTACGTGTTCAGCCAGAAGAGCTCAACCTACGACAAAGAAGATGGCTGGAGTTGCTCAAGGATTATGATATGAGCATTCTCTACCACTCAGGTAAGGCTAGCATTGTTGCTGATGCTTGTAGTAGGATTTCTATGGGTAGCACTGCCCATGTAGAGGAAGGAAGAGAGAACTAGCTAAGGAAGTTCATAGATTGGCTCGATTGGGAGTGCAACTCGAGGAAAACAATGAGGGTGGGGTCAATGTTCAAAATTTGTCTGCTTCATCCTTAGTGTCAAAAGTGAAGGAGAAGCAAGACCAATACCCTGTCTTGTTCTAATTGAAAGAAACGATTCACAAGCAGAAGGTGATGGTTTTCTCCAAAAGGGGGATGGGGTGTTGAGATACCAGGGCGATGTGTGTGCTCGATGTTGATGGTGTTCAAGGTAGGTTCATGGCTGAAGCTCATAGCTTCAGATATTCCATCTACCCTGGTTCTACCAAGATGTACTACGACTTGAGGGAAGTCTATTGGTGGAATGGAATAAAAAAGGACATTGCTGAATTTGTCTCTAAATGCCCCAATTGTCAACAGTTTAAGGTTGAACATAAAAGACCATGTGGACTGGACCAAAACTTTGAAATTCCTGAGTGGAAGTAGGAGACAATCAACATGGATTTTATCACGGGCTTACCAAGATCTCGAAAGTAGCATGATTCGATATGGGTGATTGTTGATAGGATGACGAAATCGACCCACTTCTTAGCTGTCAAGAAAACTTATACAACTGAGGAGTATGCCCAGCTATACACTCGGGAGATTGTGAGGTTGCATAGGGTTCCCTTGTCTATCATCTCGGACAGAGGAGCTTAATTCACCTCTCAATTTTGGAGATCTTTCCAGAGAGGTTTAGGTATGAAGGTGAATTTGAGCACAACTTTTCACCCTTAGACTGATGGACAGGCAAAGCATACTAGCCAGACTTTTTGGAGGATGCATTGAGAGCTTCCATTATCAACTTCAAGGGTAATTGGGATGATCATCTACCATTGATTGAGTTTGCGTACAACAATAGCTACCATGCCATCATTCAGACGGCCCCTTATGAGGCATTATATGGGAGGAGATGTAGATTGCCGATTGACTGGTTCAAGTTTTATGAAGCTAAATTGATCGGACCTGACCTTGTCCACCAATCTATGGAGAAGGTGAAAGTTATCAAAGAGAGGTTGAAGATGGCATAGAGTCGTCAAAAGTCCTACACAAACATGAGGAGAAGAGACTTGGAGTTTGAGGTGGATGATTGGGTGTACTTGAAGATATCGCCCATGAAGGGTGTCATGAGGGTTGGTAAGAAAGGAAAGTTGAGTCCACATTATATTGGACCATACCAGATTGTGAGGAGGGTTGGGAAGGTTGCTTACGAGCTAGACCTGCCTTCCGAGCTTGATGGAGTTCACCAGTGTTCCATGTGTCAATGTTGAAAAAGTGTTTTGGAGATCTTGCCTTAGCAATTCCTATTGAGAGTACAGGAGTGAAGGATAGCCTATCCTATGAAGAAATTCCAGTCCAAATCCTTGATCGACAAGTTTGTATGCTGAGGAAAGAAGAGATAGCCTCCGTCAAAGTCCTCTAGAGGAATCAATTTGTTGAGGAAGCTATGTGCGAAGCTGAGAAAGTGATTAAACTCAAATACGCACACCTATTCATGCTAAATGATGATGATGTTGGAGAATGTCCTGATCCTTAACATGGTTGAATATCTCCTTTCAATGAGTTGATGCATTTATCTAATTTTATTCCTGAATCTAAGGCTGAGATAGATAGG
This sequence comes from Solanum medicagineum, assembly GCA_026153255.1. Classification (NCBI taxonomy): domain Eukaryota; kingdom Viridiplantae; phylum Streptophyta; class Magnoliopsida; order Solanales; family Solanaceae; genus Solanum; species Solanum medicagineum. The sequence continues at coordinate 10,540 of JAPFFP010028705.1, read as the reverse complement.
TGATGGATAGTTGAGAGTTCGGGAGTTCCTGAGTGAGGAATGTGGTGAGTTTTGAGGTTACTCATGTTTCTATTCGACCCTTACTCATCGTTCGAAGACGAATGATCCCGAGGGGGAGATGATGTAACACCCTGTGAAATTATCAAAACATCGCTTAAACATAATCGTGCGCACAATGCATCTTCCAAAGCTCCGATGGGAAATTCGAGATTGAATTTGCGATCAGCGCGAAAAATTGCACGAGAAAATGGTATCGACCCGATTTAAGGGCAATCGGAGAAAAAAATAATTTTTGCTAATTGTTTCCAAAACAGTGTCGATCTGTGCCCCTGGCGTGATACGGAGGGCACGAGGAGACACACTTGAACTCTTTTTTATTTTCTTCGACGGGAATTGAACTTTAATGAAAAACGCAAAAATACACTAGTCTGCGCCCTGGCGCGTCGCGAACCAATGTACATATTTTGAAGTTTTTCTTTTAAATTTCAGGAAGGGTAATTTGGTCACTCCTGAACTATTTTTAAGTCTTAAAACATGCTTTAGAGGTCATTTATTACCAATTGAGGGTTCAAAATCCATTATTTTTCTAAGTTTTCTACGTGAGGGTTCCTGAGAAAAGAAGAATAGAGAGTGGAGAGTTCTAAATTTGGGTGCAAGTTCTTGAAGGAAGCTTGATAAGTTTTCAACCCAGGTATTAAAGGCTACCCAGAGCATGGAATTGTTCTTCCAGGTGCCCCAGTACATGTAGTAGGTTGACAATTGATAGTTAATGGGTCTTGAGTAGTGATTCTTGAAGAATTTCTTGAACACTATCTTTATTTCTTGAACATTATCTTTAATTTCTATATATTAGCTAAAATTGATGATCATCATACTTTTGTTCACTATTTATGTGCATTATTGTGTGATTGTATACCTAAATTGCATTCCCCTTGTTTAATACTTCAAGAATGAACTTAGAGGAAATGTCTAGAGCCTTGATTATCTGAATGAGACTGAAACTTAGTTTTGGAGGAATAATCTTACTCTTTGAGGTGATAGATGATGAGATGAGCTGAGTGTTCTTGCCCGTAGGGGTTGAGTGATGGAAATCCTTGATGTATTGATAGACTTATGATCATGTAGAGTCCTGGGATGAGTATTAGCACTGTAAGAGTGAGTCTCACTCGCACTCATTAACTACGTGGCTAGCATAGGAAAGGATTGGACCGTGAACACGGATGTTTCCTTTGCCTGTAGAGGCTTGATAGACTTCTTTTGGGATCCCCGACAGAATCGTCCCATACCCTGGTGAGGTACTGGACGGATGTGGCAATGACATCTCTTCGTTGTACCATCACCGGCTCATAAGTGGTGGTTGTTGGTTATAGAAACTCCCAGATAGGTCTCATGGTGATAGTACTCTGAAGTTGATGTGACTGTTTGATGTTTTGATGGATAGTGAGGTGATAGAGTCCTATTCCTTCTCTGAGTTGAGGATGAGTGATTGATGAGCTGATGATTTTGTATACTATTTACTTTAGTTTTCTTTACATACAGTACATTCCACGTACTAACGCCGCTTGCGCTGCATCATTTTATGATCAGATTCTGTAGACAAAGGACTTTAGCAGCCTAATTGTTGAGGTTTCTCGGATTTCGAGACAGAGACTTGGTGAGTCTTCCTTTGCTTTCGGAGGACACATTTATCATTCATTTGTCTTGATGTATTTTCTTTGATTGTGGTAGCCATGACCTGTAATGAAACCATCTTAGATAGTAGTTATAGAGGCTTCATAGACATAGATTGAGGATGGTTGATATTGGGGTTCTTTTCCTCGTTCACTTTCTTTACACTGAGATTGTCCTTTTTTCTCGCATTTTATTTATGATAGACTGATTTTATGGTTATAGCCCACTTATAGATTGCTATCTCTTGGTTATGTTCCACTATTGAACTGATTGAATGAATGTGATGAGACCAGGTGGTCCACTTGGGGGCTAGCAATAGTCTCCGAGTGCTAGTTACGCCTAGGGTACCCTCCTGGGGCGTGGCATTCAGCTTGAAAACATGTAATGTACATAAAAAGGAAGGTTAGGCACCATGGCTGAAACGATCGAATGGTTGAAACCCACATATCTCAAATTTGGGGACTTCCTTCATGAAGATTTGAATGGGAACTTGAAGCTTGAATGAATTTCTTGAGATCTAGAAATGAGTTTGGGACACTTGAATTTGGATGAAATATTTAGCCAAGTATGAGAGAGGGTTTTGGGGAATGTCTTGAATGATATGAGGTTAAAAAATGACTAAGTATAGGTTCTTTTACGCATAGGAGAGCATAGTCCCAAGATCCCAAGGCCTTGGAAAAAAACAGTAAAACTGGCAATAAAATAATACTGTCCGCGCCCTAGCCGCATCGCGCTAGGGGCGTAGATCCTCTCTGGATAAGGAATTTTTCAAAAAAATTATTTTTTGCTACGGTTGCTCTAAAATCGGGGTTATACCCATTTCACACTTAATTTTTCCCCCTGATCACGAATATGAAGTTTGATTTTTGATATCACACACGAATCTAGAGATATATGAAAATTACGATTATAGGCATTTTCGAGTCACATTTTCAGGCACTTTTTGGGGCGTTTCAACATCTCCCCCTAGGGAACATTCATCCTTAAATGATAAAGAAGCCAACATAAGAGAAGTAATCAAGATGACTTCAGCCCAACACATGAATGCAACAATGCATTGAAACAACATTTCAAAAATCCCAACATAAATGTCAAAATCATCATAAATTTGTCAACATAAACATGAATGCATACAAATGACATAAGCGCTGAAACTTCAGACTTGAAATCATGTATGGGACTTAAATTAGTACCTTAGGCTTGAGTAGAGAGGAAGAGATAAGGATATCGCTTTTGCATGTCCGCCTTGGCTTCCCATGTGGCACTCTCAACTTGTTGGTTCCTCCAAAAGACCTGAACGGAAGCTAGATAGATCCTTGTTCCTCAACCTCTTCACTTGTCTATCCAAAATTTCTATTGGAACCTCCTCATAAATCAAATTATCGTCCACCAAACCTACAACATCCAAAGGTATAATAGCATTTGGGTCACTCACACACTTCCTCAATATAGACACATGAAAGACCGGATGAACCATATTCATATCATTGGGCAACTCCATCTCATAGGCCACCTTACCAACCCTCCTCAATACTCTATAACGACCCAAAAATATTGGACTCAATTTACCTTTCTTACCAAAATGAACCACACCCGTCATAGGTGAGATTTTCAAATAGACCCAATCACCAACCCTAAATTCAAGATCTCTCCTCCTCACATCAACATAGGATATTTTTCTACTTTGGACTGTTTCAAATCTCTCTCTTATCAACCTCACCTTCTTCATGGCCTCCATAACCAAATCTGGGCCTAACAAAGCCATTTCCCCTACCTCAAACCATTTGACCGGGAACCTACGACGCCTACCATAAAGAGTTTCAAAAGGAGCCATACCAATCAATGCTTGAATGATAGCTATTGTTGTAAGCAAACTCAATGAGTGGAAGATATTCATCTCGACTACCCTTAAACTCCAAAACACAAGATCTAAGTATATCCTCAAGAGTTTGGATAGTTCTTTTGGCTTGGCCATCTATTTGAGGGTGAAAGGCCGTATTAAGCTTTATCTTGGTACCAAGACCTCTTTGGGAGGACCTCCAAAAGTGAGAAATGAATTGAGCACCACGATCCGATATGATAGACAAAGGCACCCCATGCAATCTAACCAACTTATCAATGTACAATTTAACATAATCTTCAGCACCATAAGTAGTTTTGACCAGTAGGAAATAAGCCGACTTTGTCATTCTATCAACCACAACCCAAATGAAATCAAAATTCTTTAAAGTCTTAAGCAACCCAACCACAAAATCCATGTTAATTTTCTCCCACTTACAAGTAGGAATCGCTTTATCTTGGGCTAGGCCACCTGGCCTTTGATGCTCGACTTTAACTTGTTGGCAATTATGACAACTAGATATAAACTTAACAATAACTCTCTTCATACCGCCCCACCAATATACTTTCCTCAAATCTCTATACATCTTTGTAGAACCGTGGTGAATAGAACAGGAAGAATTATGAGCCTCATCTAAAATCTTCTTTCTCAAGTCATCAACATTATGCACACACAACCAACCTTGGTACCTAAGGGCATCATCTCCTCCTTGGGAGAAAACCTCCACCTACTATCTCTTACCAAGGCCTTCAACTCTAACAAGGCAGGGTCAAGATCTTGCTTTGCCTTTACCTCCTCAATCAATAAATATTTAGAATCATCAACAACCACTACACTACCGTTATCAACCTCTTCCAACCTAACCCCCAATCTAGCCAACCGATGAAACTCTCTAGCAACCTCCTTGCCACTATCACCAACATGAGCTAGGCTACCCATAGACACCATACTTAGAGGATCGGCCACAACATTAGCCTTACCAGGTTTATAATGCACACTCATATCATAATCTTTAAAAAGCTCTAACCACCTTCTTTGTCCCAAGTTGAGATCTATTTGGGTGAACACATATTGGAGACTCTTATGATCGGTAAACACATCAACACAGACCCCATACAAGTAATGATGCCAAATTTTCAAAGAAAATACCACAGCGGCCAATATTGCATGCACCTTAAGTTGTCTAGAGGCATAAGCTATCACCTTACCATTTTGCATCAAAACACAACCCTAACCAACTCTTGAGGCATCACAATACACAGCAAACCCTTCCAACCCTTCTGGTAGAGACAAGATAGGAGTGGAGACAAGCTTATCTTTCAATGTTTGAAAACTCTTCTCACATTCATTGGTCCACAAAAATTTTGCCTTCTTTTGGGTCAACTTGGTCATGGGAGAAGAAATAGAAGAGAAACCAATAACAAACCTCCGGTAGTAATCCCCCAAACCGAAGAAACTTCTAATATCCGATGGGGTAAAAGGTCTAGGACAATTCCTAATTACCTTTGTCTTTTTGGGATCCACCTTGGTACCATCTCTTGACACTACATGACCTAGCAAGGCAACCTCTTTGAACTAAAAATCACATTTTTCATATTTGACATACAACTTCTCCCTCAAGATTTGCAACACCATCCTCAAGTGATCCACGTGCTCCTTCTCACTATGGAAATATATCAAGATATCATCAATAAAAACCACCACAAACAAGTTAAGGTAGGGTTTGAAAACCCTATTCATAAGATCCATGAAGATGTTCGGTACATTAGTCAACCCGAAGGACATAACCACAAACTCATAGTGCCCATACCTAGTCCAGAAAGTCGTCTTGGGAATGTTACACTCCCTCACTTTTACTTGGTGATACCCAGACTGAAGAGCAATCTTAGAGAAGTGACTAGCCCCTTGAAGTTGGTCAAAAAGATCATCAATCCTCGGTAGAGGGTACTTATTCTTTATGGTGACCCTATTAAGTTATCGGTAGTCGATGTACATTGTAAGAGTACCATCCTTCTTCTTCACAAACAACACCGGTGCACCCCAAGGTGATTGACTAGGCCTTAGAAAACCCTTCTCCAACAAATACCTCAATTGCACCTTCAACTCCTTTAACTCTGTTGGGGCCATATGGTAAGGAGGATTAGAAATGGGTTAAGTATCGAGAAGGAGATCTATGCCAAAATGTATTTTCCTTTCGTAAGGAACACCGGGATGCTCAACGGGAAAGACATCAAGGAATTTCATAACCACCAGAACCGACTCTATAGGAAGGACTTTGGACTCAACATCCTTAACCCTCACAAGATAATATAGACACCCCTTAGAAATCAACTTTTGGGCTTTAATACAAGAAATAAACCTACCCTTGACCACCACATCATGACTATCCCACTCAAGGATGGGTTCGTTAGGGAATTTAAATTTGACCCTACGGGTTCTACAATCAATAGAGACATAATATGCATGCAACCAATCTACCCCAAGAATGACATCAAAATCCACCATATCCAACTCAACAAAATCACAAGGTATATTTTATGCAAAATGAATACGGGACAATTTATATAGACCCTCCTAGCAACAATGGATGCAACAACGGGAGTAGACACTTCATATGGCTCACACAACAATTCAGGTTTTACATGAAGCTTTTTGTCAACAAAAGGAGTAATAAAAGAAAGAGTGGCGCCCAGGTCTATAAATGCAAACACATCAAAATCAAAGATTTTTAACATACCGGTGATGACATCGGGCACCTTATCTACCCCTTGTCTCCCTTGAAGATCATAGAATCGATTTTGCCTTAGACACCCCCTTGTTGGCCTCCTCTTCCCCTAGGACCCGCATTTGCACCTTGTCCTTGTTGACGGCCATCTCTACCCTTGTTTTGATTATAAAGACAATCAATCATCTTATGACCCACTTCACCACAACCATAATAAGAATTAGTGTTCCTCAAACATGGGCTATTATGCTCTCTAACATATCTTGGACACATAGCATTATGCACCACACCACCACCACCTTGAAATCTTTGATTATCATTAGCAAAACTTCTATTAGGAGAACTTAAAGAACTTTGGCCTTGGAAATTGTGGCCTTGAGAAAATCGGTCACCCTTAGGATTGAATCCACGTTAAAAATGGGTCCTATTTGGCCTCACCCATTCTCCTCTTTCTCAATTTTCCCCACTCTAATTGTTCAACATAAGTCATGAGGCGAGACAAGTCCATAACACCTATTAACATGGAGGGACGATATCCTTCATTTACCAAGTTGGACACACCCATCACAAATTTGTTCATCCTAGACCTTGGCTCGGCTACCAATTGTGGAGCATATTTGGAGAGTTGGTTGAACTTGAGGGCATACTCTTTCACACTCATATACCCTTGCTTTAAATTCATAAATTCCATCATTTTGGCCTCCCTTAGCTAAAGGGAAGAACCAATTAAAGAATGCCACCTTAAACTCCTCCTAAAGGATCACATTGTTGTTCCTCTTCTCCACTTTTCATTGGGTAATCCATATTTGGGCCACCCCTTTTAGTTGGTAGGCCGCCAACTCCACTTTCTCGCCCAAGTTAACCCTCATAATAGACAACACCTTGTATACCTCATCAGTAAATTCTTGAGAGTCCTCAACCACTTTAGACCCATAGAACTCTAGGGGTTCATTTTTATAAAATCCCTCACCCTTGAGGCCAGAGTAGGAGCATGAGGGACTTAGGCCCCTTGGTTGATTTGATTAGTCACGACATAGTCTAGCATGATACTAGCATCCCGAAACTCTTCATGAGCTGCTCCCCCATCATGAGGATCTTGAGGAGCGGGATGGGCCAGTTACTCCTAGGGTGAACGAGCTCTTCTTCCTCTTGGAATAGGCATAATCTAGCATAGCAAAGAAAATTCATTAGGGTAAGCCTTAGCTTAACTTCTATATCACGACTTAGATCAAGAAGAAGGGAAACATTTCCTAAAACGCCTCAGAGCCTCTTACTCATAGTTATGGTGCACTTCACAATCATGAATAAGACTCTAATAGTTGCAGTGTATTAGATGTTGAGGACCATTAAGAACCTAATGCTCTTATACCAAGTTTGTCAAGACCCAAGCCTAGGGCCTAGACATGACATGTCGAGTGGAAACCCAAAAGGATCTAAACAAGCCTCTGAGCATGTCAATCACACATCCTTGGCTGTGGAAGCAATCAAAACAACATCAAGAGATTTAAATAAGGATGAAGGCACTAAGAGAAGTATTAGATAACCATAAGCAGCCAAGATTCAAGAACATAGCATAATTACATCACTTACCTAACAACACCTCTAGCATAGATAGCGCGGGGGCTAAGACACTTTCCGAGCTAACACCTCTACCCTCGTAGTATCAATAGTTCAACATAAAGAGATAACATAAGCAAGAATAGCATAGTTAGTGTCCCCGAACTTGAAGACTCACCAAAGGTTATCTTCAAGATGTCCAAAACTAACCACGTGGAGGATGATCGTGAGGAGCTCCGGTTCCTACATGGTAACATCATGTATGCATGGAGTATGCGTTAACACGTTTGAATGTACTAAGTATGAATGATACATAGGCAATATAGTCAAAATGCATAATCATAGCAAGGGATAGTATATTAACAACATGTCATGCATGATAAATGTTTGAAGTAAAACATGCTTGTATAGAACATAACACATATGTAGGAAGAGACCATATCCATATAGCTCAAGCAATCTTTGCTTGAACTCCAAGGCTTACCACCCCCCTTGGAAGGTGATTGAGGTACATACCCCTCAACAAGGTAGTACGGGCTTACCACCCCCCGAAAAGGTGATTGAGGTATTTACCCCTCAACAAGGTAGTACGAGCTTATAACACCCCCTGATAATGTGATTGAGGCTTAACACTCCTCAACAAGGTGATTAGGCTTATCACCCCCCAACAAGGTGTGGTCAACTTGCAATACCATAGATACTTTTCATGAATTCATCACATTCATTCATTACTTTCATCATCATAAAGTCATTTAACTCATAGACATGTAATAAATCATCAATAACTCAAAAATTCTTAATCGGACATTTTATCAAACACTTGGAGGGTGTGTAATGCTAGTTCAAAATCATGCAATTTAAGAGTGGAATCATGTGAGAAACTTAACGTAAATCAACCCACCAACACTTGTAACACCCTCATGCAAGATTCATTGAAACCCTTCATCAAATCTCATAATAGATTATAGATTCATACCTCAAAATATGCTTAAGCAGTCAACATTTTATGAAACCCCAACATAGTTTATAGTCAAATTCATAATAAGAGATACCTATAGATAAAAGGACGGTTGGGCACTATGGGTGAAAGGACCCAATGGTTGAAACCCACATATCTCAAATTTGGGGACTTCCTTGATAAAGATTTGAATGGAAAGTTGAAGCTTGAATGAATTTCTTGAGATCCAGAAATGATTTTGGAATACTTGAATTTGGATGAAATATTTGGCTAAGTGTTAAAGAGGGTTTTGGTGAATGTCTTAAATGATATAAGGTTGAAAACTAACTAAGTATAGGTATTTTATGCATAGGAGGGTATAGGACCAAGACCCAAAGGCCTTGGATCGAAACAGTAAAATTGGCGACAAAATAACACTGGTCTGCCCCTGGCACGAATCTCTCTAGATAAGAATTTTTTTGAAAAATTAGTTTTCGCTACAATTGTCCTAAAATCGGGATTATACCCATTTTTCACTTAATTTTTTTCCCTGATCACGAATATGAAGTCAGATTTTCGATATCACGCACGGATTTAGAGATATATAGAAATTACAATTTTGGACATTTCTGAGGCACATTTTTGGGCACTTTTTGGGGCGTCTCAATAGCTATGAAGGTACCAATGGTGTTTGTTAGAGTGCTTGTTAGTGAATTAGCCTACTTAATAAGTACAATATTATTTGGTACTCAATCCTCCTTTCTACACATGTATGGGTAGATTACAAGCTCGGACTATATTGATTAACTTTCTTTCATTTTCAGTCTGAGTATGTTCTGTGGAGCCTTAAGAGGTAGGTGCTTTTCATCTTAGTAGATCTTCACATTTTTTTCCAGTATGTTCTTGTTCTGTTTGAGCAACAAAGACATTGAGAGTTATACTTCTTTCAAATTCAATGTAATACCTAGAGGCTTGTACTCATGACATAAGGCTGTAGGGGGTGTTAAGATTTGTAATTTAGTTATCTCCTTGTTTAGTTCATTTGAGTTGTTATTTCTACTTTATTATTTATATTTTTATTCATGTAATAAAGTCCTAGGTTCACTTGTCTTGGTGGATTTAGACAAGTGTCATCACACCTGATTTTGGGTCATGAGCTTTTTTTCCTCCAAATTAGCAGCATTCTTTTCTTTTTTATAGATATGTTTTTTTTGAATTCTCTCCAAAATTTAAATTCAAAAATGTCGTGATTTCTCTCCCTTACTCATCCATTGGCAGCCATGACAAAAATCTAGATTTAAATGGGTGATGTTTTGAAAGAATGGATGTATTATTAGGAGTTCATAGCTTGAATTTGACGAATTTTGGTAAATTTGAGGATATTTGGTGATTTTTTCAATGAATCAAATGCACCTATAATTGTATTGTGTTCCTATCCCAATACACTTGTATATGCATTGTATTAATGTATTTAAGTGTATTTATTCACTATTATATATTTGTATTAATGTAATTGAATATTCCTACGGTGTGTTCGTTACCGAAATATATTTGGATAAGCAATTGAAGTCTATATGTGTCATGACCCGAGCCTAGAGCCTCGTCATAACAAAGTGAATGAGGAACTCATAGACACCTCGTCCAAGCCATCTTAGCATACATCAAGCATTCATAGGTTAATATCAACATAATGCAGAAATAAAATAGGAAATAGCACTTGGGGGGGGGGGGGGGGCCAGTAAAGCTTAAAACAAAAAAAATCCCATCAAAAAATACTTGCCCAAAAATAAGAACAACAAAAAACTAAGAG